>JAPVCE010000027.1:1313374-1346053 GCA_029606265.1 Paecilomyces dactylethromorphus
TTCGGCCAGTGTCGAGGATGTCGACACGGCTGTAAAAGCAGCGCAGAAGGCACTCAAACATCCATCATGGAAGCTACTCCCTGGAACCGAAAGAGGGCGGCTGATGAGTAAACTGGCCGATTTGATCGATGAGCGAAAAGAGCTCTTTGCAACGATCGATGCATGGGATAATGGTATGCCAATATCACCAAAATTTAATATCCTTACTCTTACAATTACTTCTAACTACAACAGGAAAACCCTACCAAGTCGCACTGAACGAGGACTTGGTCGAGGCCATTGGTACAATCCGCTACTACAGCGGCTGGGCTGACAAGACGTTCGGCCAGACGATCAGTACGACGCACGCCAAGTTCGCGTATACGCTCCGTCAGCCCATTGGTGTGGTAGGCCAGATCATCCCATGGAACTATCCCCTGTCCATGGCGGCGTGGAAGCTCGGTCCTGCTCTCGCCTGTGGCAATACGGTCGTTATCAAAGCTGCTGAGCAGACGCCGCTGAGTATTCTTGTTCTCGGGACATTGATTGTCGAAGCGGGGTTTCCACCCGGTGTGGTGAATATCATTAATGGATACGGTAAGGAGGCTGGCGCGGCATTGGTCACGCATCCACTTGTAGATAAAGTTGCGTTTACGGGATCGACTGCCACGGGGAGAGAGATTATGAAACTCGCGGCGGGGACGTTGAAGAATATTACGCTGGAGACGGGCGGAAAGTCGCCTTTGCTGGTATTTCCTGATGCCGATCTCGAGCAGGCTGTTAAGTGGTCGCATTTCGGGATCTTTTCGAACCAGGGCCAGGTTTGCACTGCGAGTGAGTTTGCCTTTTATCTTCCGCCATTGTGGCATGAGCAAGAAATTGGATGTGGATGGTTGAAAACTAACCGGTGTATCCAGCCTCACGAATCCTCGTGCACAAAGACATCTTTGATGCATTCGTCTCGCAGCTTAAAGATGCCATCAAGACAACATCCAAGATCGGCTCCCAATGGGAAGAATCCACCTTCCAAGGGCCCCAAGTAACACGGACTCAGTACGAGCGCGTTCTCTCATACATCAAATCCGGAATCTCTGAAGGAGCCACCGTCGTAGCTGGCGGAAGCACAGCGCCCTCCCTCCCTGGTGCCCTGAAAAACGGCTACTTCGTCAGTCCCACAATTTTCACCAACGTGAAGGACTCAATGACCATCTACCGCGAGGAGATCTTCGGTCCTGTCGTTGTCGTGGTGTCCTTCTCCAGCGAAGAAGAGGCTATCCAGCGTGCCAATGACACCCCGTACGGGCTAGGAGCCGCGGTGTTCACGCGCGATATCGAACGCGCGCATCGCGTCGCGGCGGAGATCGAGGCCGGTATGGTTTGGATTAATAGTAGTCAGGACTGTGATCCGCGCGTGCCGTTCGGAGGCGTCAAGCAGAGTGGTATTGGACGGGAATTGGGTGAGGCGGGCCTCGAGGCCTATACGCAGATTAAGGCGGTGCATGTAAATTTGGGGACTAAGTTGTAGATTTGTATCAGCTTGCTGACATACTGGTATGGATATGGATGGATGGAAAGAAAGAAAGGATATGATATCAGATAAATGACAAGGGCAGATTAGCTGCATTTTGGAAAGATACTCGGTAGATAGAATCCAATAATGCGATACCACATCACCATAACACCATAACTTAAGCAAATCACTACCCCCCCCCCCCTACCCATCCCTACTAGTATACAAACCCAATTAGGAATAAAACCCATACCTCGGGTCCCTAGGTAAATACCAAGAAGTTGAACAACACTCCCAATCCACTCTAACCACCAAGATCTTCGTACCATCACTCCAATCAGGGAAAAATCCAATTTCTATCAGCATCACTTCCCTTCCCCACTACTAACACAGTGCAATAGGCAACAACGTAATCCTAATCTCCCTTTTTTGCCTCATAATAGAAATATGATCCTAGAATTTCCACTCTGATTCTAGAATCCAATAACGCCCCGCACCTGACATAATCCGCTATCTAATACAGAAACAGAAACAAGAACAATCTGTGGAGTAGACGTACGAACTAGTGGGAGTATGGCTAATTAACGCTGACGTATAGCGATCTCACCAACCATCTCTTTTGGAGTAATCTACAATACTAGTGATCCGGTCCCCCAGAACCTATAATTAGAAGCCCTGTCACTACCTATCTACGGCAAAGAAAGCCGGAGACCGGATTGGATTGGATTGTAGATTATTATGAAACTTTATTAAAATCACATCCCCTCCACCTTGGACTAAACTAAACCGCATCCACTACAATGAATCAATCAATCAATGAATGATGATCCCTAAACCCGATCCCTAAACCCGATCCCAAACCCAATCCCGAACCCCAAAGAAGAAACAAACCTAAACCAGCCGAAAGGGCGACGTATCCGTCAACGTCAACGTCAATCAAAAACCGAAACGGAATCCCGAGCCCTCCGAGTCTCCACTCGGTAGATGGGATCCGAGATCCGATTCAGATAATCTTCCGGATGCCGGAGGCGTACGGGGCAAATGTTTGTTATGTTGTGCTATGCTATGTTGCCTATTCTAGCTAATTACGGGACGGGATTAAAGTTAGGTTAGGTTGGAGTCGTGACTTCATTACTTTTTTACTTCCTACTTTCCTTTTTTGTACACTAGATGTTAGTTAGTGTTAGATAGATAAACATCCCGCAAGGTTCCTGGGTTTGGGGAGTTCCTTGGCTAGGGGTTCTCGAAGTAAGGTATTGGATAGAATGGAATATATGATATGCTAGACTCTAGACTCTAGACCAGTGAGGTATTTTATCCCCAAGTTTACCTCGGAGAGGGGCGACGAAAAAAGAAACAGAAACAAACAAAAGTGGAAAAAAAGAAAAATGAAACAAAAAAAAAAGCAAGGGCGATGATGATCTCAAACCTGTCATCGACTCCACCCACGTGTTATCATTATTGCCCTTTATTATGCTTTGCTTTTTCTCCTATAACAAGTAAAGTATGTGCTGGAAGCTCCAAGCTGAAACCTCACCTGAAACTAGCATAGTATACGCTGTGGAGTGTAATACAGTAGACAGTTTGCCCTGTGGATTCCTATCACAACAAAGTGAGGGACCTACCCAGCCCAGTCCCTCCCGGTCCTAAAAACCAGTCGATCCTATCCACAGCCCCCCTCAACCAACCACTCTTTTACCAGTATCTCAGTAGAAAGAAAAAAGCCTCGCACTAGTGAATAGGTCAAGGACCTCTGGAGCGCGGAATCCCCCAAAACGGCTCTTCACATTAGCGCGGGTGGATTTCCCTACTCGTTTTGGCCTCAGGCACAGCCGTCCGCCACGTAAAAGTCGGCGTGAAGTGGGAATTGTGATCGATGGTGATGCTGGAGTGTCATTGGTCGAGGATCCGGGTGCGCGGCCCGATGACTTAGTCAGAGATTCGTATGCTGTGAGTGGATGCGGGGGTCCAGATGCGTCGCGGAGAATGCTACTTATTTTAGATAGTGTGGGATTGGGACTCCGTACAGAAACTCGATACCGCTCCCCCTCCCCAACAGACCGACTGAATTGCGGGTCGGCAGGTGCGACGCTATGTTAGGGGCGGGACGAGACGGTGGGAGAAAAATTGCAGATCAGATAGGAGATAGGATAGTGTAACGAGGGGGATCGTGGTTACGATTGTGTTACACACCTAACGATTCAGGCGCTGCGTGCATGAGAAACAGGTCATGTCATTCAGGTCATTCCTAGGTACATTTTTAAATAAAAAAAAAGGACGTGAATCTCTCCGCGCAAAATAGACCAGGGAGTGCGCCAGCCGATTAGCCACCCATGCCGTTTCATCCCCAGGCCGCAAGAACGCCTTGCCAGATTTTCCGCCCAGAAAGTAGGATCCAAAACATTTGGGGTCGTAAGGGTGCCCCAGATCCCGTAATATAAACATGTATGGAAGGTCATAATACACATCCAAGAATGGATATCACAAAGAAAATCGCCCAGATTAAAAAGAATAGTATAGCATTCAGGATTCCAGGTCCAGCCCGATAGCGGCATCCAGATCAGTGGGAATGTGGTCCTTGGATTTAACCATCAGGTTGATGTCGGACTGGTTGTCCCCGGTTTTGTTCGCGGCGCGGTTGCCATTGAGTTGGGAACCGCCCAGGCCAAAGTTCATTCCCTTGCTTTGGTTGTTGTCGAAGTTCATCATGTTGTCCGAGATATTGCTGAAGTCAAGATTGAACTCCATCTGGTCATTCGAACCCGAGTTGCCATCCAGCCCCAGACCATCCTCCGCCGCGAACAGGTCTGCACCAGCGTCGTCGAAGTTGATCAGCGCGTCGAAGTCGTTCTGCGTCACCTCCGCGTCGTTGGCCAGGTCCATGAATTCGCTGAGAGTCATATCCGGGTTCAGACTGGCAGCGCTAGGCGTGTTATCCTGCGTGACGTTGGGATTGAGGTTTTTGTTGCTGCCATTCTCACTGCCAACCGAGTGAGGGGGCGTTGACGCAAACATCATACCATCGTCAGGGTTCTGGAAGGCCGGGGGTGCCGATTCGGGGAACGTGGGATATGTGAGATCCGGGATCTTCTGCGCCAGGGAGTCCGGCGGGGGAGTCAACGTATTAAGCCGACTAGCAGCGTTGAAGCCGGATGGCTGGTGTCGTGGCCTCACGTCCTTCGGCGGCGGGGGCACTGTGAGCTGGATACCAGCCTTGCGGATGGCAGCCTCCAAGAACGAAGTCGCGAAATCGGCGGACGCATAGATCTCTCGCAGTCGTTGCAAGATCCGCATACACTGGTAGAAGCGCTGCAGACTGGTCATGCGCACGCTGGGATCGTTGGACTTGATGTCAAGCAGATGAATGATAACCGCTGGCAGCAGGACCGTAACTCCAGTCGTCGGGAGGAACCGAGTCAGATCGAGTCGGTGCAGATCCTGTGCGATATGCGTGATCTCGATAGCGGCTCGTCGCACCTTATTCCGGGATAGATCCTGCAATTCGATTTCCACAGTGGGGAAGGGTGCTGCGGGAAGCACCTGAGGGCGATGCAGCGCGCTGGATGTGGTGAGGTACACCATCTTCAGCAAGGCACGATGCATGTGCAGCACCTCTTCCGTCTCTGTTAGCCGGGTTGTAGCCGCCGTTGCATACTGGATCTCCGGCGGAAGATTGGCCTGCCAGTCCTCCAGCTCCTGATCACAGTCCCGAACCTCGAATGTCTCTGAAGCCGACTTCTTAGGCACTAGCATCATTGTTGTTTCCGTAGTACCACCAAACTTATGACTGAGCACGGAATACTGGGCAGAGAGAACGTGGCTCACGCAAAGGCAAAGCTTCGCCTTTTCAATGAAGAGCAAACCAAGCTCCCTCTGGTAGTTCACATTGCGGAGTAGCTCGCAGTTGCCGACCATGCTCACGATCTCTGGTGGGAACGTCTTGAATTCGAAGTCGTCGAGAGTCAACATCGGTACATCGCAGTCGTCGTCCTTAATCCGCATCGGCCGTCGCATGCCAAGAGCGATCAATCGATCGCGGCTGTAGGTGCTCCACCAGATACGCTTCCAGAGTCGTTGGCGCCTCAGGTCCATCCCGGAGTTCCCAGGGTCACGGTGTAGACCGATCGTGTGGGCCAGCGACAAGCTTACACCCATCCAGTGCCAGGTATCCTTCTGATCATCGGGTGTCTCATACCAGTAAGTCATGAGCAGCAGCGACTGCACGAGGGAGATCCGATCTACTTCATAGTCAAAGTCATACAGTAGCTGAAAAGATCCAGTCAGCTATTTTCATGTATAATCGCGAGTATGTCTGCTGGAAGTTCTACATACCCTTGCGCGTTGGAAGAAAGTTTTCCGCGCAACCTTCCGCGACTGGAAGCCAGCTGCCTGTAGATGCTTTAGATCGATGAAGGCGGTGCCTGCAAACATGACGGCTTGGAAGAGCAGCAGACTCATGCGATGAATGCCGTCATTCCTGGCGATGATGTGCAGAAACTCTTCTAGATCCAACAGAGGCATGTATGCATGCACGTAGTGAATATAGCTCTTGAGCAACTCGTTCCGCAGCCCTAACTCCGGGATGGTCAGTGCTCCCTTGGCGGCCAGGTAGTCGATATCCTCCGACATCAGACGCTGCGGCAGTCCTCTGATGTAATCTGGCAAGAAACCTCGTGCCGGTCGAGAGTTGCTAAATGACGGCTCGAACAGCTGCTGGATTGAGGACGTCACATTCGCGATCGGGACGGGCGAGGGACCCGCGGGATTCTGCGCCATCCTCCGGCGTCGCTGCTCGTCCGGATTGATCCTCTGGGCTTGGGTTTGATCTACCGTCTCCGTCAGCAGGCGCGATTGAGGGAACTGTTGCCAATTAATACGAACACAAAAGGTGTGGCATGTGCTGCCCTTGCTCCAGATCGATCGACCCCTGAGAGGGAGAGACCGGAGAAATCTCGGGCATCTGACTGCTGATGGCCCGTTTGAAGGCACTGCTCGAGTCCTCAGGCGTGTCCGCTGGGGAGTCTGAAGCCGGGTGGTGATTTACTTCCATATCACCACGCGGTTTCCTAATACGACACACATGCCAGGTCAGCTTTTCAGGCTCCCACGAAGCATTGCGGATGTTGCAGTAAAAAATTTTCCTCCTTCACGGTAGAAATTGGAAACTGGAACTAACTTTCTCCTCTTGCTCTCCGTGACCACGCATTCGACCTGGTCCAACCGACAATTCGTACACGGAGAGCCATTCTCTACCACGTCACAGCGGACCTTCCGGGCGCGACAGCAGCAGCAGGCCTTGGAGGCGCGTCTCTTCACGGGACGGGCGGCTCCCGGCAGGCCTGCAGCGTCGGCCTTGCGTTTATTCGGCGTTTCCGTTTCTGTTACTGAAGCCATACTGAACCACTGTGCACAAGAAGAACCGTATTACACGCCGTCGAGGGCATAGAATAGTCAATTCCACGGCCACGCACGCGAGCGCTGTTGACAATGATGGTTGGGACGGAAGCGAAGGGCCGGATGAATGAATGCCCCGGACCCTGTCAGAGAAAATTCGATCAGTTAAGGAAGAGCGGAGAGTGTCAGATCGTAAATCTTTCGTCCAAGGGACGAAAAGGACCGCAGGGAGGGGCGGCGAGCTAGAGGGATGTTTAAGTATTTCCAACACGGCGATGCTCCCGTCTGGTTCTGGTTCTGGCAGTCCCCCAGGGCCCCCGTTTCCACTTAGCCACCGGGGTTCACAGGGACAAGCATGGCATCGCCCGAATTGCCTCCCCCAGACCGATTGTGGGGAGGAATCAGGACGAGCGACCGGGTGGCACTAGTGTAGGTTGAGGTGCGTGAATCGCGCTAGTTCCGTCTGTTTCCCAGTGGGTTTTCCGGGCGGAGATGGAGATGGCAGCGTCTCCACTGCCGAGGCCATTTCCACCTCGGCCACCAACGGGCCAATCAACAGTGGCTATTCCGATGGGCGCTCAGCACTCGGCCCGGTCACGTTACTCGCCCTGTCCAATCCGGAAGGAGGCGGACCACGACGGTTGGGGTCTTGTCGTTTTGGCACCGCACGAAGGACGCGAAGCATCGTCGATTGGCGTCTCAGGCTTAAGTTAGACTCTATGAGACCGCACATTCATCAGGAACTTATTCAGCGTGTCCGGGATCCAGCGGACCTCAACTCAACTACCTTGCAGGCGTTGACCCTGTCTCGGTCGGTCTACGACAGGCGGTCACGGAGGCAAGCAAATCATGGCAAATAATAACAAATAATGGCAAATAATATCATCATATCTCCTCGAAGATTCTACAACGAGTGACGGATTCAAACTATCCTCTCCGCTCGATCCCTCCAAGGATCCTGTGGCCGTCATGGATCGTACTGGTAATTAATTACCGCAGGAATGCCAAGCCCAGCCAAACAGCCTCAGCGTCCATCGCGTTCCTCGCTGGGGTGTGGCGTTCCCGTCCCAAATGCAGACGCAAATGGCTCAACACGGATCCACGCAGTGCACGAAGCATGTGCGTCGCGAAGATCGGGGAGAATATGCCATCATCGAAACAGGGATGTCATCGGTCTGCTGCCACGGTCGGTGGTCGTGAAGATCCTCTTTCATGCCGTATCCCGAAGGCCACTTGCTCCACCAGGTTAGACCCGGATATGGCACCTCAACCGAGTAAAACACTGGAAATCCGACGGGCGGGTCGATATCTCCCAACCCAGTCTAGTCGATTCATGACGACTCCCGCTGTGCTGCTTGTCCTGGCGGTCCTGGCGGTCCTGGTCCTGTCTGTCGGGGTGCAGCACTAAATCACTAGTCCACTTACTCCTCTAGTTGTCCTACTAAGGAACACATCCTGGGAGATCTCTGCGTAGTGTCTATCGTAAACGTCTTAAAACGCTTGTGCTTCCCCGTGACCCGCGCAAAACCCACTGGAGGGGGCTGAGGTGGCCGCTGGAGCATTCCAGACGGGCCATGCTGACACATTACATTGAATCTGAGGACATTGCGAGTCAGGAGTCGGACTTCGGTGCGAACGTCACTCCCCGGATGCACCGGCCGATGATTTGGATTCTGGACCGGGACCGTGGCAAGGGAGTACATCGAGTTCGTCACATAGGCAGCCCGGAGAGACATAACGGTCGCAGCCAGCTGGTTCCAGCGCACGGGATGCGATCATAATCTTCTGGATGGCGGTTTTTCTTCTCCCTTCTTTCTGACGGCCCTGTGAAAAGAGCCGGACGGGATCCCGTGAGCGAAAAATACCGCTTGCAAGGGCCGATGCCCCAGTTGGGAGATGGCGTGGGACTACCCCATACGGAGAACCCCACGGGCGACCGCTCATTGCTCCGCTGATCGCTGTCTCTCCAGCTTCCATTGCGACTTCGACTCTCGTCAGTTGGTTCACAGTGGGCTCAAAACAGGCTCAAGGCCACGTTGACTGAACGCCATGACTGGTCCTATCGCCCGATGGGGCCCAACTAGGCGTCATCTTCCGTTCTGCGTTGCCGCGCTCCCCATCCCCGGGATCTCCTCGTGAAGCGGGGGAGGGGCTTCATCATGGCAAACCTGGGGTAGCAACCATCGCATGTCTCTGCATTAACGATTCGACAGCGACCTCACCATCCAGTCAGGTTTCTGGGATAGTGGGTTATCCTCCGTCAGTTGAGATCGCGTGGAGGATCCAACATCCGTGCACTGCCCTTGATCATCTCATCACCTCACCGTCTCCACCCGGATGGGGAATCTCCGATCAGGATGTTCAGTAATCTGCGCAGAGTAGAAAATCATGAAGGAATCTAGTCTCTCTCTCCTTCTTTCTTCAACTATAGAAACGCCGCATTCATCAATCACAAAAGGAGAATGATTTTGGGGATGGAGGCGTCTCTAGGCAGTTCCAAGCGGAGCCGCATACCCCAAGAATGATCCCCAGGAATTGCAATGGGACAGCTCCAGCAGGAAATGCCTCGTGAACTCACCGTCTTGGACGGATCACCCAACCCCAAAGGAGCTCCTGGTCGCGTAAAAGAAATCCAGAACGGTGGATCGTGCCCCAGTACCCCGGACCGACTCCGTGTTGCGCTCCGTGTCTCTCGTCATCGTACGTATATCCGGATCGGGAACGGTTGTGGTTGGCTCAGAATATCGGTTTCTCCTATCCTCAGCGCGTGACTGGAAAATGAGGGATACAGACCTTGCAGTGAAGATTGAGACTACGAGTACCACAAAATGAGTGGTCTTGAAACTGACTAGACTGACTGCCCCGCAACACCAACCGGTCCCGGACGAGAGGATCATGACGGATCAGGGGAGCCACCGATCCACGAATCAGACCAAATCGCCATTCCATTATTTCTCGGGTGCCCTTCCACACAATGGCGTTCTGAAAATGCGCTGGCTGCTTTTTTTTTCTTTCTGTTATGGTTTGCGTCTGGGCATCCCGCTTCCCCAGTGATTCGCCCCCATATTTCTGTCGAACGGTGCGGGGGGATGTCCGTCGCAAGCCACTCGATGCTCTGAGCAAACCCGGCGGCGCCTTCTAAGGTTAGTGCTAGAAAACTTCTTCGCACCGTGCGAGTCGCACGACCACCAGAGCCCCCCGGATAAACGAATGAGAAATCCTCCGCAACCCTGCGCGCTATTCTGCGCTTCGGTGCCAAGAACCCGGGACAGCCCACCACGGGTTTCTTCGATCCCCCGCATTGTCCACTCACATGCAGTCTCTCCTCCGCAATGCGGAGCGCGGAGAACAACGGCTTCCCCCAGAAGACTTCTTAGCCCAAGCTTAATTTGTTGGGCATGTCCGGAAAAGAGCTTTAGTCCGGTCCTGGGATCAATTTTTTCTCCGATTTACGGCGTTCTATGTCAGGTTCGGATTCGGGTGTGCTTGCCGATTTTCATATGCATATTCAGGGCATTATTATTATCGTCCAGCGGCCTAGTCTTGTCTAGAATGCTTCGATTATTAATGTCTTTTTGACAATTCCGCAGTCAATGGACGCACACCTGATGAAGCTGAACACATGACAACCTTAGAAGCCATGATCGAATCAGATAGATTTATTTCTTTATTTCCTGACTTCCATTCGCGAGGATACTAACAGCCCATCCGCAGCCTTCTCACGGCTAGTGAGCACACGGGGCCTAACGTAAGCTTCATCCTAGACAGAATACGACAATGAGCTAGCAACATGTCAAATGATGAATGTAGCACATTATCTAGCGGATAATTATCCTACAGGTCTAACATTAGTGGCAGTAGCTCATCGTGAGTTCTTATACATCGTTATTCAAAATCAAGATACTCAAGTGAAATCGATTTTCATTCTGAATAGAATTTGCTCTTGTCCATTTTAGTTCAGGGGGTTTCAGACTCAGTCCATGATGGAGAAATCGTATGGGTGTGGTCGTGTGGTAAAATCTATCAAACCAGACTTCCTGTTTACTTCTCAATTTCCATGAATCGGTATCTATGTAGGGTGCGATATGATAGTTCAATCCCTTTTTTTTTGCATATCAATTGATTGAATAACGAAACCATTGCGTGAGCCGCAGAGCAATTCCAAATTATATTACATGACTTCAGTCATTGCAAGTATCATTCTCATCAACAGCCATTGTTGAAAGGAGTATTGATATCGGGGACATTATTCATTACCATCAAGTACCTACCTGCCATAAACACATCCAATTCCAAACCGCCTCCATCCATCCAAATCCATCACGAACTCGAACCCACATACCCATTCCTCCCCTTCACAACACCAAACGCACCTCCTTCCCTCCCAAACATCCTCCTCAAATCCCCCACCAACGCCTCAGGAACCTCCCACGCCGCAAAATGCCCTCCCTTCTCATGCTCCGTCTGGAAAACCACCGGCCCCATTGTCCTCACATAACTCCTCGGCCGCACAATAATCTCCTTCGGGAAATACGACTGTCCTAACACCACCTGTCCATTCCACTCGACAATCGCCCTCTGCGCCTCGCCGCCATCGCGCTGCGATTCATAATAGATCCTCGTGCTGGCGGCCGGCCCGGCGGTCGAGAACCAGTATATGGAGAGCCAGGTGCAGATCTCGTCGGGCGTCCAGGGGTACGAGTCTGTCCAGTCGTGGAGTTTCTCGTAGATCCACGCGAGGAGCGCGATGGGGCTGTCTTGTAGGGCGTAGCCGATTGTTTGGGGCCGGGTTGCTTGTTCGAGGTAGTAGGCGTTGCCTTGGGTGAGGAATTGGTGGGTGCGTGTTGCGCCGGTGCGTTCGCGCGGAGAGGGGAAGGTGAGGGCGTGTTGCAGGGCGATGAGCGGTGTTCGTGTCCATTGCGGTTTTGTCCCGGCGTCGTAGTTCCAGTGTGAGGCGCGGACGTGTTGCGGGTACAGGTGGCCTAGCATGCGTGTGATGCCGTAGCCCCAGTCGCCGCCTTGGGTTACTATTCGGGGAGGTTTTGTTAGTATGATGGGTTGGGCTGATATGGGAAGGAGAATGAATTGTCCTGGAGGATAAGGATACGAAGCTGAAGAAAAGACATCGTTTGTCTCCGGGGATCAAGCAGTTGAGATGGGACGCAACTCACCGTATTCTTCATACCCCAGCTGCAGCATCAGTTGATGACATGTCTCTGCATAATGTCGAAGATGGAATCCTCGTTTCTTGACGCCCTCAGAAAATCCAAAGTTTGGCAAGGAAATAGCCACGACGTGAAATGAGGGAGTGGATTCTCCTCCTTTGACTAGTTCAGGTAGGATCTTTGATACTTCAATGAAGCTTCCTGGCCCTGTGTTGAACATGTGTTAGTCTATTGTGTGGTTTATGCATCAAAAGGGTGTCTTATATAGATGAAGACCTGTGTAGGGCTTCCCAAGAATTTCGACATGTCCAAGACAGATATATATATTATCTCAAACGAAAGAGTTGTATGAAAAGGACTCTTACATCCATGCACAAAAAGCAACGGAATCGCATTCTCGACCTCGCTCTTCTGATGCACGAAATGGATTTTTAGCGTCCCAAACCCCTCCACATCAATATCCGTCATGAATTGCGGTTGCTCATTGAGTTTCTCTTCCGCTTTGCGCCAGTCGAATTCATCTCTCCAGTATGCCGTTAGGCGCTTGACCTCCGCTAGTGGCACTCCATAATCCCACTCTGCATCCTCCAGCTCGTCTGGTAATCGAGCGAATGCCAGTCGAGAATGCAGATCGTCGATGCGGGAGTCTGCGATTAGGATTTTGAAAGGGTGTGGTTCGGATGCCATTTGTTATCTATAGCCTTAGCTGTGCCGTATACGAGACTGGGATGTTTTATGTCAGGCGGTTATCTTTCAACTTGCACAATATTTTATCGGTTAACTACTTGTTTCTGAGGACAGTTATTAAGGCAGAAAAAAAAATTGCAGGCCATAAGCGGAAAGTAGCTCATGATAAAGTATGAGGTATGCTAAGGAAGCTAATCCTATAACAGTATATCATGTGGTGAACCTTGTTGAAGCATGAGTCTTTAATGGACAATCAGCTTATAAATCACGATGAGGAATTTCGATTCCTGGGTGTACGCGAACAAGGATCAGCCTGATGGTGTTAATGGCTTGTCCATTGTGTATAATGCACTGTAGCCTGGGGCGGGGTCTCCCGCAGGAGATGTAACACGGGAGACAACAAGGCAACGATGGGATCGTAATATGCTAGGTGGGACTGTGGGATCAGCTGAACTAAGATTTTATGAGAATAACCACATATTAGCGGGCTGGGGGTACAAAATTCTCCTGAAGTTGATGAGGATGGTTAGTTTATACTTTGAGGGCCGTTCAAATATATTCGGGCGAGGACT
The DNA here is from genome assembly GCA_029606265.1 of Paecilomyces dactylethromorphus. Classification (NCBI taxonomy): domain Eukaryota; kingdom Fungi; phylum Ascomycota; class Eurotiomycetes; order Eurotiales; family Thermoascaceae; genus Paecilomyces; species Paecilomyces dactylethromorphus. The sequence goes on from JAPVCE010000027.1 coordinate 1,326,682, forward strand.
CTCGATCCTCGAGAACTTATTCGCAGTTACTAAAAATAGATGGGTAGTAGATGTAATCTTGACAAGGAGACCATTTCTTTCATTCATGCCAACCATGGTTTTCTGTCGAATCCTAGGACACAGAGAAAATATTAGGAGCGATATTAGCATTCGGAAGTAAATCCTCTGGGTTGCCTATTATCCTAATTAAACGGAATCTATCCTCCTTTCATGCTAAACGACAAATAAAGAACGATGTTACCCTTTAAGCCACCTAAATGATCGGTGAGCCATTTGCTGGATGTCTCCTTTGATGATCTATTTGATCAAAGAGGATGGGTATGAATGAGACCTGCCTACCCGCTGTTTCGGGTAGATGAGGTCTGCTGCAGCTCGCCTTCAGTATATCAGCTAATCGCTGACATTTTCCATCTTATTATGCAAGTGGGTGTGCCTCGACTTGGACAGTTCCTTACCTGTTACTTGATTGTTTCTAAGAATGGTCATTAAGACAGAAGGAAAATTGCAAAATCGTATTGCGAAAAGAGCTCATGATAAAGTATAAGGTATGCTGAACTTGAGGAGGCAGCTATTTCTATAAAACTATACCATGTGGGTGCACCTTAACGTAATCAATACCCAAGTCGATCGCCCAGCCGAGCTGATCGTTGCTGTATTACACATAGGATGAAAGGATCTGTGGAATTGGCGCTGAAAAGGACCACTATGTAAGACTGGCTACAACATATATCTCCATCCGCATCTCCTACTTGTCAGTCACTATCTTAATGCCTTATTATATACTTTATACTGATATTTTGTATCTATATCCTTTGAAGTCGAGCCGAACCAGAGTTGTCTCGATCTCTATTAAATCGACCATAGCAAAAGGAGACGATCTGACGGTATGTCACGATCTAACCAACCTTTGCTAGGGCATCTCAAAATAGCATTCTTGCAAATATTAACATTTACATAGGTTTGCTGAAGCCATATAAGCTGCAAGTTATTTTAGCAGTTGATCAGTGATTTTGTTAGTATGTGGGTACGGTCCAAGAATATGAAGCTAAGGTGGCCACCTGCTACACCAGAGAGATACTTCAGAACCTCGAAGCTATTCTATCTGTTGTTTCTGCCATATGATCTGGAAGGATAGTATAAAGAATATTGCGGATCTTCTGCATTCTATTGACATGGTTACTAGAGGGGAACCAATATTGCGTGGAATATTAATTGTGATTTCTAAAAAGTAATTATGCTTATGATGAATAGTTACATAATTCAGTTCTGGTATCCCCCGACGTATCCTTAGCTCTGGATTAACGATAAAACAGTGCCTTAAAACCTTATTTGCTGATTGACATCACCCTCAGTCCGTTGCATCATCCGCCACCCGTTTTCTCATCTCGTTAGGAAACGGCCTATTGCGTCCTGTATTCGGTCCGGCAGACTGTTCGTCACTGTTAGTTTGAGATGGAGAAGCACGGGTACTCTTTTGAGTCTCCAATACGGAATGCGAGTTGGTGGTACTTGCTTTAGCGGGGTCTGAATGGTCCGAGTCGCCGACCACAGCTCCAAAACGACTGTCATATCGTTTATCGGCCACATGCCGGAGAGAATCATCTGTCATTGAGCCAACTAACTGCGCTGAGCGCCCCTTAGACAGCGCTTTCTTAACATCGAATAAATCTGCTAAAGTAGTCACCACTACTTGATCGCTGTCGCCATCGGCAACCGCCTCACCAACTCTGTAGATCTTCTGACGGGAAACTTCGCTAGCGATCTTGCACACCTCTAGGCACTGCTTTGAAATATTGATATCCTCCTGTAATCGCAATCTCTCACCGTCGTCTTTAGGGTCCCCATTCATGATCTGGGACTTTAGGCGTTCCTGAAGGTGGCTGATGATCTCTGCGAAATTATCTCGATTTTTATCCAGAGCTTGACGTGTCAACAGCTGTGCCTCAAAGAACTGTTGCGTATAATCTTCAGCACCGGTTTGCGGCGCATTTTGGGGCGCCTCTTGCAGTAGAGATGATTCTCGATTTGTCAAGGATTCGATATAAGACTTCGCGTCCTCACAAACTCGAAGGCATTGCTTGGTCACTTCTTTCTCATCTCTCAGATCTATAGTTATGTCTGAAGTATTAGAGCTCTCGGTAGGAAGTCGCTCCATTATCTCGTCAATTCGCTGTAAATGGATTTCAAGATTATATGCTGTGTCCTGGACCATCTCGTTATACTCTTGAAGAACTTGCTGAGAGACTTTGGTAGTATGCCTCACGAGAAGATGTCAGTAGAGTCCGAAGTAGACAAAGAAAGCGCAACTAACATAGTAATAGTGCCTACACCGACTGAGATTGTTGATTTATACCCTGCGATAGTGTCTATAAAATCATTGATATCGCCTCTCATAAATTCCATCTTTGCCCAATCTCGAATGCCCGTCTTTGATTTTCCACTGAAAGCTTTCATCGATTGTTCGAACTCGCGGCATACTTGGTTGCATCGATTAATAGGACCGCGAAGAAGAGAAAGCATTGACGGATCAGCATTGGTCACTTGTGTCAACATGTCCAAAATCTTAGTGAGGTCTTCAAGCTCATTTTCAAGCCTGCGTAAAGTTTTGTCACGACCTTTGTAGCGTTTGACGGTTTCATAGAGCGACCTTGCCGACTGAACGGCGGCTGTAACAACAGCGAGCACGGAGGCAGTAATGCTCAAAGGATCCGCCATCATCCACAGTCCGCGAGATCTATAGTCTCCTTTGGTAAAACAGTAGTAGGAAGTACGAAAGCAAATGCTTCCGGCCGAAACGAGGGTAGCTATGAGTTCAAATAGCGGCCTCAATCTCGATCCTACACCGTTAGGGACATGTGATTGGCCGAAGTTAGCGCCGTGGCTGTATCACGCCTGGAATACAACTCAGTAACATCCTGCCATTCTGTAACGATCCTGATGTGAGATGGCGTGTGCTGCGGTTAGCAGGACTGATTTCACAAGAGAGATTGCCGCTGGCGATGGGTTTGGAATTAAGATGAGAGGGGGATGAGGGGGGGAAGATAGCGCGAGACAGATTGGGAAGTTCGCTGTCTTAGCCAGCAACGAAACTGTTTTCGCCCCGAAATAACAGCAGGTAATTTCGTAATGTTGTACCTTGCTGGTGCTGCAATATGCACCAGCTGAACGGGTAGATTTGAGAACAGCATTGGCTGGGAAAAAGTGCTGAGTGGAATGATTGATCGTCGGCCTGTTAGTGCCGTAGATCCACTAATAAAATTAGGCCGTCCTCCAATGCGCTCAGGGTAAAGGCATGACACACTAGCTTTCTTCGTCGATAGGTGCAAGGCTAATGTGGCTAACGGTTTCTCCAGCACGTATTTCCTGCTGAGCAGAAGGTCAGGCAGATACTGTGACTCCTGTATCTTCCATTTGCTCTAAGATGGCAAATCTCGACCCACACTAGATGGAATCCCACTCTACCACCATCCTGGAGCCTTCTTCGTGTTGGTCAAATAGATTGTAATCAAACTCATGGTATAGGAGAGATGTTTGTATCGCATCCGCAATGCATCTAATATTCTCATCCACTGGTGGCGTACTGTCTTGGTATTCTACTGTTTCAATATTTTTGCTGTTCGATTATTAGAAGAGTATAATAGTATCAGCACGTACCTCATGATTACTGGCAAATTAAAAGAGTTTAATATCGCCAGCGTCTTCCAGGACGGGTGCAGAAGTGTATAAGCCAAGCTCGCGGGCAGCGATTCTAATTTTGCTATTTATTCAGTAACGTGAAATTTTCTCTCAGATACACCGTTTACATCTTTACTGTAATTCGGTAGGTCATCTTTCCTTCTGATTATATCTCTTTATCCCGGTCCTCTGATTTTCTATCGCACTATTTTACGTTCTGCCTTCACTTCCAATGGCGCTGATTTCGCGTAAATAATTTGGCTGGCTCCATTTCTGTTAATTAATTTTTTTTAATTCTCCTATAATAATCGCAGTCATCGCCGACACCGTTGCAAAACAGATAGTGACGCAGCTGTATCATTTGGAATAGGTGTATGTGCGTGGAGATTTTGGAGGGATAAGAGACGTCTACATGGTCAGAAATCGCACCCGGTCCTCATAAATCTACCCCTTTATTGTTACACAAGAGCGGGGTATGCGACATATCACCCATCACATGATCACCTATGTACGAACTAGATGTATATCAATGACTTGGATGTTAGATTCCTTTTTGACTAGCAGAATTAGTTTCGAAAACAGTATCCCCTACTACTAGCGGGGTCCGAAGATATCGTCTGGGTTTGTTGCTGTATGCCATCTGCTATATTACCAGAGGCTTCGTTCCAACTTACCATGTCTCACAGGACACCCGATATGGAGGTCAAACTCGGTGACCCGCTTCCATTTTCGCCAAATCCATTCCAGCTATACCAGATGCCACAGTTCCATAATATCCCCAGGTATCTCTTTCGTCTTGTTGCTCCTACGACTGCAGGAAAGACGACTGCATCCGAAATCATTCCTCCAATAGCAGATTGCAACGAAGCTGGACATGGTCAAGATATTTTCCGGCTGCCAGTCAAGGACGCCGCGGACTTACTGAACGCGCATTTTCTATGGGAGTACGAGCATGAATTAAAATGCAATTTGACTAGTTGGACTAGCTCCTTGCTCTTTGCATTGCAATATGGCTTGTTTCGACATGTTAAGGTTGACTCGAGTTCTGATTTGGATAGGATCTTCCTATTCATTGTTGACACGAGAAAGTTCCCAGAGGGCACATTTGTCAAGGATATGCATATTATAAACGTCTTTCGAGAGAATATAGACCAAAATTTACTAAAATGGCGTGAGGGGGACCTCTATTTTGGTGAATATCTTTGCCAAGGTCAGTTGGATATAACCGGAAAATGTGCAATGACCTCCATCAAGAACCTGATAGAAAACGGTCTGTTTCAACTGTGCGAGGGCCTGAGGGACCAGACACAATGGGCTAGATGGGCCAAAAGAGTCGTGGAGCTTCGACAGCCCTTTGTACAAGGGCGACCTGCTACAACAACTCATAATGAAATTCGGATCGCAATTACCATTGCGCAAGGGTGTTATGGTGATCCCTGGACAATACCGATGGCTGCGATGCTACTTGCACTGAAGCCTCGTAGGAGAGGTGATCCGGTAATTATAGAAGGGTTTCAGGCAATGTTTTCGGGTAAGTGAAGCGTGTCTGATTGCAGTGTTTCTTCGACTAAATATTCTCAGCACAGGAGATCGAAGCCCTCTCCTTGGGGTCCCTGAGAATTGATGAGCGCCGTCTTCCTGAGGTGCAGCAATTTAGAACTATTATCAGAGATATTCACCATCAATTTGCAGGAAATGATATTTTAGTGAACCCATTTGAAAACCTCACGTAAGTGCCCACAAAGCACGATGTATGAACGACAATCTGCTGACCTGATTAGGCTTTAGGAGTATTGTTTCTGGGATGATTATAGTCCGATATCTGTGAGGAGAACTTGAGCTTAATGTGACTTTTGGATAACTTTCTTCATCGGTAACGGATCGCCTTCTCTGTATCCCCAGTACTGTGTGGACTTCTTCGACCTTAGACACAATCCTAGTATACATCAGTGAAACTACGCTGCGCGAAGACACTCCTCTGATGAATCGCTCAGCTGGCTTGGTAAGCCGCCAGAAAGACTACTAATTTGCTCGGGACCTTCATAATGCAGATGATTTTCCAACACTGAGGGCAGAACAGCAGCATCCCTGGTAGATCATGACGAGGGCTCGTCTTGTAGTGGGAGACGTAATATGACTATGTAACTATATGATCTTCATTCCATACAACTTGACTAGACAATACGGCGAGGAACAGCGCCTTCATAATTCAACTTTGGTCACTGCAAGAAGATAAGGCATCTATGGGGTAAAGGTTAGTCCACCTGCATGACACTGGAGGACAGTTCACTGTAACCTGCAGCAGGTTTCCGCGGGAGACATGATACGGGAACAGAAAGGGAAATATGCGATTGCAATATATTAGGTGGGGTCATAGAATTAATTAAACTAAGCTTTTCTGAGAATAAACTATATATTAGCGAGTGGGGGCCGCGACTTTCTTCCGAAGTTGACCGAGGTCAATTTATATTTTGGGGGCGGTTAATTAATATTACTCAGGAGCGGCTGGTCTCAAGGATCTATTCAGAATAACAGACGACTGGATGGGCGGTGCTGGTATATATATATATATAGGTAGGAGGTCTATTTCATCTCATTTGTGACAAATATGCTTATTGTGTATAATCGTATGATGCTTCTCGCAATAACTTAGGTCCGTCGTCACTGCACCTGTTTTTGGATAATGATCGCGGTAAAGTCAACGGCTCAGATGAGGCTGCACAATGCTTCGTAGATCCAGGATCTTGCTCAGTATCGTTTCATCTTTGCACTGACTAATCTCCTAGCGGATCGCAAATCATTATTTTAATCAACATTAACCATCTACAGATCGACGGCTTGGATACTACTACGGGTTCTGTAGATCGTCTACCGTTATTGGCCGATGCAGTACTGCCCGTGATTACTGTCGCACGGGCCGCATCATATAAAAACGCCGCTGCCTTCCTCTCGTGCGTAGGCAACGAAAATAAAAAGACTGAGAAGAAAAATCCCACTTCTGGGGGTTTGTTTGAATGGATACTCTTTGCGGTTAGTGCTATATCATTTTTAAATATCGAAAACTTCTCAAGGATGAACTGTGTTGTCATTTCACAGGTCTGATTACAGCAAAGAGGGGTCTGCATAGGTAACCTAGGACCACGGGATCTCACACCTTGCATCTAACGTCTCTCAACCGTAGGTATGTATTAGAGTCGACATTAGAAAGGGAATTTATCACTTCTATTGTTCTTCATGTTGCTGATTCCCACTTCTAGGCATAAGTGATTAGCCTGTTCGAATATCCACCCCATTTTCAAGTTTGAGACGTGCTACTGCACGTAAGCTGAGTGCGGCACAAGGAAACTACGGCCCAGCATGAGAATTGTAATCATTGGCGCAGGCATCAGTGGCTGCAGTGCGTATCTGGCTTTGAAGAAGTATTTGCCCAAACCACCTGGGAAAGATCATACATATACTATCATTGAAGCATACGACACGACCAACGATACCACGTTGAGGGAGGGTCCTCCCCATGGCGAAACGCATTCGTCGACCCTGATCGTCGGTGGAGGTTTAGGTGTATGCCCAAATGGACTCGGTGTCCTTGCTCGTCTGGATGATAGTCTCTTACAAGATGTCGTCCGAGCGGGATATCCAGTCTCGCAATTCAAAATGCAGAGCTCGTATGGGTGGGAGCTGTTCCGAGGCACTGCTGCGGGAGGAGTAGACCCTGTGATGAATACAGTCTCGATAAGCCGCCATGCACTTTGGAAATGTCTTAGAGATCGGATTCCAGACGATGTCATAGTGAACAAGAAGGCTTATGACATCCTCCCAGGCGGGATGAGCATTGTAAAATGTGTAGGTGGAACTGTATTTGGGGCAGATCTGGTAATCGGAGCAGACGGATTGAAAAGCACAGTAAGAAACAGTTTATTCCGCGAAAGTGGTGGTCCTGGAGAGCTCTATCCTCCTCAATACGAGTACGTATTCGTCTTAATATCTCTACTGCAACTAATATGTCATTTTCATACTGACATCAGACAGAGGCTTCGTCGGCGTCGGCGGCTTCGCCCCTGTAACACCAGACATCAAATCCCACATCGAACCCGGCACCATGACCTTCACACTCGGTGGCAATGGTTTCTTCGGCTATGCATTCTCTTCCAGTTCACCAAAGGACCCCGATCGCGGCTCTCCCTCCCATATCCCCGAGCCGGGCGACACCGTCATGTGGTGGTCGACCTACTCCACCGCAACCTCCCCCGATCCCCAAACCGTCGACAAGGACCGCATCTCTCGCCGACTGCGCAGGCGCCACCATAAGTGGCACGACCCCGTGATCCAAAAGATCGTCAATTCCTCCACTGTCGAAAACATATATCCTGTCTGGACGACTGCTGAACTCCCGACATGGGAACGTGATGGCGTCGTCCTCGTCGGTGACGCAGCGCACACTCTGCCGCCAAACTCAGGCCAAGGCGCCTCACAAGCTCTCGAGGACGTAGAATGCTTGGCCCTCTTCCTAGCACACTATCTCCAACAAGCATACTGTAACCCAGAATATGATTCATGGAAGATGGACAAAGTAGCAGTCAAGCTCGCGATAAAGAAATATATGGATCTACGATTCCCTCGTGTGAAAGCGATTCGAGAGGAAGCGAGACGCACGCAGAGTCGGAGAAAGAAGATGAACATAATCCAGGAATTTATCATGTATTTTGCAATTTGGTTGCAAGGTGAGTTTGTTTGTCCCTTCTATACATGTCTCATGTTTTCCCTTTAGATCGTTGAAGACGATGCGATCTGCCCTTCTGAGCTAAAGTATACTTATTATACAGGATTGTTTTCAAATCGTAGCCAACGGGCCTCGAAGGAGAGATTCGATTATAACGTCGCGGAGGAAGTTAAGCGGGTTCTTGATTCTGAAGGTGAAACGAGTGAGCTTTGATGTTTTTTTTTTCGTGTAATCCTGTTATTATTCATGATCCGGATTTCATTTGATTGGTATTATTTGGGGTATAATGAACCTTACGTGGATGATTAATGGGAGTTTCGAGATTAGTATAGTTTGTTATGTGGATATATACCCTCTCCTCTAAGTAAGAAATAAATGACTTGAAGCGCTTAAATTGACTGTAATCCACCATAAACACTAACGTAAGAAATTCATTATAGACATAACAAAGACATCAAACTCGTCATCATGGGAGAGAAAGCCGTATCACCAACTATGTACACCAAACACTGCGTCCAGAATCAAAGGAGATATGGTATAGTCTGACAACCAACAACTGCGCCGGAAGCGAGAGCTGAAACTCCATATCCCGAAGAAGGAGTATGTACAAGAAGTAGAAAGCCTCATGACTTCGGAGGAATTTAAAATAGGAAATGTGCTTAGATGCCCCGGCCCATGCGCTCAATGGAGCTCATGATGCCGCTGCGTCCAGGGGTAGGAATAGCAATGCCGGATTTCCCGCTGCCGCTATTTCCTCGGGAATGACCGCCGGCAGGCGCGCCGAACCGTCCGAGTTTTCGGTCTCCGCTAGCAGAGCCAGCGGAGCTGGTGGAGGGAGGTCTGATGCCGCTTGCGCCGCTGCGGCTGACACTTCGTTTGAAGTTTTCAGCCTCGGGCTCCGCTGGTTTGCCGAGAGGTTCTTGGGAACTCTGCCTTGAACTGGGAGGCTCGGAGATTCTCTGCTCCTGTTGTTGCTGTTGCTGTTGCGGTTGCGGTTGCGGTTGTTGCTGCATAGCCAGCCATTCATCAACTGCAGCAACCAGTTCTCCCTTTTCTGCCCTTTCTATCTTGAGTTCTGAACGCAACCTTTCACTGTCACGTTTCAGGGCAAGCATTTCCTGCTGTAGGCCCTTGATCTGCGCCTCCATCACGCGCTTCTCAGCCTCATGCTCCTCGTTCTCACGAATGATCATGCTCGCATTCGGGTTCACACCTCCTGACGTGGTCGCATCTCGTTCTGTCTTGAGACGTTCGTTCTCTTCCATGGCTGCTTTCCATTTATTCTCCGCCTCTCGAACGCGCTTCTCCCAGCGGGCCTCATAGCTCTTCTTCAGCGCTGCAACCTTCGTTTCATGCTTTCCCTTGTACAAAACGTGGAGTTCGCGAGCAACTCTCTCAACGGCATCTTGGACTTCCTTTGCCACTTCATCAGGGGTCTTGTTGTCGCTAGAGTCGCTGTTCGCAGCAGCCGACTCCGTAGCATTAGAATTCCTGGCGGCAGAGAGCTGACTTTCAAGCTCGACAATTCGGCTCTCCAGTTGCTCCTTGCTTTTCTCAACTTCCTCCACTTTCTTCGTCAAGCGTTCTCGCTCTAGTTCACCTTCCACTATCTCAGCCCGGACACTCCGCAAGACACTCTCCATCTCCTTGCCTCTCCGTTCCCATTCAGCCTGCTCTACCTCTAGTGCTTCTTTGCGAGCGGCTTCATTCATGACCTCTTCCAGGGCCTCACCAACACGTCTTTCAGCATCAGCAACAGCTTGTTTCAAACTTGCCACTTCTGCCTCCTTTCCGCTCAGCGTAGCCCTAAGAGAAGAGATCTCAGACAAGAACCCAGATTTCAAGGTCTCGAGCTCACGTGGAGTGATTGTGGGTATCGACCGGGGCGTAGGAGCTGGGGGAATATCAAAGTCCAGTAGTGCATATTTGCCAGGAGATCGGATAGATTCTCGCGCCCGTCGTATAGGAGACCGTCGAGAAGGCGAGTAACGGTTACTCTGCGGGGCGTAACGATGGGTGCTCCTGTTCAAATAGTCTAACTGATCCCCAAAATCGAGAAGATTTGATGTGTCAGCTGTGTTGCTACGATCCCTCTTTCGCGGGGTTGGGGAGCCTGCAGGAGTAGTGGACTCGAACAGAGTGCCTCGTATACCATCCCGCCTAGCAGTACGTGGTGTAGAGGGTTCGATAGCGCCATATAGTGAGCTGCGAAGCTGTGCTGCCGTGCTCTGTATATCGCGCATCGTCTTTGTTGGCGATTCTCTTCTCAACTTGGCGAACATTGTCATGTCGACATTAGGAACGGCTGAGAAGGTGCTGAGACAGGTGTCATCCATTGTATCATGGGTATCGTTCCCGATCTCAGCGTCGTGGTTTTCCTGACCAGCAGCAGCACGGTCCTGGTAAACCGTGCTCATGTCTTCATTGCGCTTATCTTCCATCATGCTATCGGCGATTTCACGTCTGCTGCTCTCTCTGAAGCTCTTGTGGTGGATCACACTTCCCTCATCCTCAAGGTCAATTTCAATATCAACATTCTGCTCTTCATCGATGTTCTGCTGTTCTTTGTGCTCTTCTTTGTCTTCCACAGTTGCGGGGCCGTGGCTGCGACGGAGCTCCTCTTCCGCATCCTCCTCAATGTGAATATCGGAATGAGACCTCTTCCTCGGGGCTGCAAGGCTTTTCGGACCACCGCTAGGTGATAGCGATCGTCGTTGCAATGCCGCCATATCTGCAGTGTCGTCTCGAGCATCAAACCTGAATGGCGAACTTGTAGGTTGTCCAGGCGAAGTTACCGATTCTGTACCTGCCTCAGAGTAGTTGATTTCTCGTGGAGTTTCAACCCGGTACTCGTCTGCATCGGACATCATCTTCTTCGCAGGACTCGACATGTTTGGTGGGTCATTTTCCTTGTAATCGTCCTCTGCTATAAGAGCGTCCATCCCGGTATGTGTTGGCGTAAAGGAAGGAGAGACCGGGGAATGTGTTCTTGAGTTCTGATTTGAGGGTTTGAGAGGAGAAAGAGGAGATAGAGATGACATGATCCTTGACTGAATGGTAGGTGCAGCCCTTCTGAACGGCCGGGGCTAGCTCCTGTAGTAGGTATTTGGAGTCTTCACAGACTGAGTTTGTGAATATGTCAATGGGACGGAGAAAGACGGATACAAAAATTTAACCTCCACGCAATGACAGCTGTGCTGCTTGTGAGATAATATTGGAGCCGCTACGGGAACTGAGGTTGGTTTATTTTGAGTTGGTTGCTGGGATGGCCGAAGCGGAGTAAACAAAGCTAATCCAGATCTGGAAAAAGACAGAAGAAAAAGGCGGTCTAAGATGGCAGAACTAGGGCTGGATGGCTCACCGCCCGATCAGACTGACCAAGAAGGCAATTGTACAGATTATGCATCATTATGTCATTAGAATAATTATTATTAGCATGTACAAATTGGTAGTACAAAGTCTATCCATGTCCTGACAGCATTATCCACATTATAACCATCACTGGTATGCCTCTAATGGTTAACCTTCCCGAGAGTATTTTAGTAGAAAGGCAGCTTTGCATCGTGAGCAGTTTTCTCAATGACTTCCTCCAACTTCCAGCGCGGAGGTTTGATCACTCTGCTTAAACTGGAACCGGTAGGAGGAGGTTCTTTCAGACCGCCTGCAATGCCGGTAGAAAACTTCAACTGTAAGATATCTCCGATTTCGTCACAGGCTTGCAGCAAGCGATCGAGATCCTCTTTGTTATGAGCGGCCGAAATGCAGAATCTCACACGGGATAATTCTAGTGGAGTGGCTGGATAGGTCACAACCACAACCGAGATCCTGCGCGCAAGCATTTCACGGGAGAAAGCTGGCATCTTCGCAGGGTTATACAACATCAAAGGTACAATAGGAGAATCGTCATGGCCATAGACAATAAAGCCAAGTCGTCGGAGTCCTAGCCGTAGATATCGGGAATTGAATGCCAGTCGTTGTAGTCTCTCTTTTCCTTCACCTGGATGATCAGGATCTTCGTCCGCGATGAGTCGGAGAGAGCTCAGGATCTGCGCTAGGACGGGAGGAGACGGGGCTTCACCAAAGACCTGGCCAGCATTTGTCTCTCGCAGCTTATTGATGACTTCACGATCGGCAGCAACGTAGCCACCGTTGGCGCCAAAGGACTTTGTAAAGGTGCCCATGAGGATGTCAACCTCCGCAGGATCAATCTTGAAGTAATCGCAAACACCGCGTCCCGATGCACCAACAGCCCCAATGGAATGGGCCTCGTCGATATACAGCTGGAACTTGTACCGCTTTTTAAGTTCTATGATTCTGGGAAGATTGACCATGGTGCCTTCCATGGAATACAAACCCTCGACCGTGACTAGGATCTTTTTCCATGGCCTGTGAGTTCGGGGCTGTCCTTGCGAGATAGCTTCCCTCAGTCGCCTTTCCAGATCAGCCATATCATTGTGCGCAAAGCCCTGAATGCTAGCACCAGAGAGACGAGCACCGAATCGGATGGATGCATGGTTGAATTCATCTGACAAGATCAAACATCCTCTTTCCACGATTGCAGGAAACATAGTAGCGTTGGTAACGAATCCCATCGAGAAAACAATGGCATCTTCTTTTCCAACGAAACGGGCAATCTGCTTCTCGACCTCAACGAACAACTGCGACGTGGCCGCATCGCCGACCGATCCCGACATACTGATACCCCATTGTTTGATCGATTCCTCTGCACTATCCGCACACGGTCCTTCGGATTGCGCAAATCCCAAATAGTTGTACGAGCTCAGATTCAGAGTCTCCGTAGTGGTGCCTGTGAGGTGGAAATGAACATTATCTTTCGTAGTGCGGTCAAGAAGCGTAATGTTCCTTCCTGGAACTCCAGTCGTAGGGCGTTGGAAGCAGTCATTGATCCTCAGCTTGAGACGACGCGTGTAGAAACTATCAAAATCACTGTATAACGGGGCGTATCCATCATGATGTCGCAAGTGTCTGTTGGACGGCGAAGGGAAGCATCGCCCCATAAAGTCTCTGAAGTGACCCAGGCCGATGAGGATGAGGAAAGTGATATAGGTCGTGAAGAGGAAGAAGTATGGAGGCTCGTCGATGATCTGATCGGGGATCTCGCCCCCAGGATGTTGGCTCACGTAAAGATGCGACGGATCGCATAGGGGGCCAAATTCCGCTTCTCGTTTCGCCTTGAGCCGGGGGTCATCTTGTCTCGAATTCTGGTGATGTGAGACAAGTTCTTTCGCGTCATCCGTGGCTATAACATCGGTGACTGGGGGCGACGTTTGCTCAGTATCCCTTAAATCGCTCAACACCGACACCGTCGTCTGTGAAGGAACTTGACTCTCAGAACTCGGTGAGATTGGCACCGCCTCGATTTTGTCCACAGACTGCTGGTCACCGCGTCGGCGATTTTTGGTCTTGCGCTTCCATGGAACCATTCTTCTTGCGCGAGGGCGAGATAGTTCGAGGCAATTTGAATGAGTAATGGTCAACAGGTATATAGCAATTGGTCACTGGACACGAACTTCCCGCGGCTACCACATCAAGCCTGATACCGGCGACGTCTGTACATGATATGCTGCGATCCACGTAAGCTGTTCTTTTCATCCACGTTTCACGGGTCGAAAAAGTCGGTAACTCGCCTGCCTAAAAGCAGGAGAAGATACGGACAGCCGGATCACGTAAGCTCCGCTCCTTTCCGAATTCAACGCTTCAGGAGGTCTCGGCCGCCAATCTACTAACGCTAACCAGTACTCGACCCTGTACAACCTCCACTATCATCTGCTTCATACATACATAGGGCTGAACACGTCCTTTACTGATCTGAACCCCATCCGTGCTCCTGAGATCTGAACCTTATAGTCTATCTATTGTAAACATCGGAGGATCGTGGTGGAGACTGCAACATCTGACCCACCCTAGCGATGGAAAATGGCTATCCCTGAGGACTGGCGGCAATACCTGAAGAGAGACTGTCAATGCGATAGACATGAAAATTGATCTAAAAATTCGTGATTTACTGCTTCTATAAATACATATCTAATATGGAAAAAAAAAAACTCTATGCTTTATTTCTTTTGGGTAGCGCACCAATATTCTCTCTCCACTTGTCATCGATTGCAATCTTCTCCTGGCGAGGGGTCTTGTGCCACTGCTCTAAGAAATATTTGACCTCTGCCTGCCATTGAGAAAGGGCTGAGTCAATAAAGGAAGCACTTGCATTAGCACATTCGATGGGGGCTTCCATTGGAATTAAGTGACCACACGGAAGGACCTCTTCACTGACACGTCCTTGTGCGGCACCACCGCTACCTCCAACCCCAACACCTGTTGTTTGTATTTTCTTGCTTCGTTCTTCCTTTGATGCCAGCTCAGACTTTTCACCGAATATATAAAAAACATTCGGCTTTATCTCTGGAAGTCGGCGGAATATTCGTGGCGGCTCGGGTAAATAAAATGGGTACGTTTCTTCGATATCCTCCGCGTACATTTCTCTTTCTCTGCTCCCTGCTCGCGAACCTGGCTTCCCGTTTTCATAAGCAGGTCGTAGGTACGTGGAGACTTCTTGTACTTTGGGGGTAGTTAATGTCACTGCCTTTTCGTCTCCATTTGCCTTTTGCGCTTGGGGATATAACTCCGTTGGTAGATCCCGAAGACCATATTCCACCCATTTATCAAACACACGATGATCCCACTGTTGATAAAATGGGCTCGTCAAGAATTTCTCCCGTGCTTCTTTTCTTGAGGGCCACAGATCTCGTCGATATGTGGATGGCAGAGCGTAAGCCTTACCGGCGTTTTCGATCTGGATCACGGGGTCGATTAAGATGAGACCTTGCATGAGGGCAGGGTGAAGCAATGATAAATGAGCCCTAGAATTTATGTAAGACTTGAATAATTGCCCGGGATTATGTGGGAACAATTTACATGTGTGTTCCACCCATACTATGACCGATCCCAATGATAGGATGCGGCATCTCGTCTTGGAACTGATTGACCAAGAAAAGAAGATCCCGAGAATGATCAAACCAGCATGCTGTGAAAAGTTAGCAAGATCTTGATATCTAATTAGAAGACACGAAGTAAAACTGACGATCATTCCCTAAGATCCTTTCGTTTAGTACACTACTCTGGCCCTGGTGGGCAACATCTGCGATCCAAATTGATCGAATTTTTCTCCCCAGCTTTCCCAGACGATCATGGAGATCATCCCATAGAGGCTCATACATTTCCTGCCACATCATTAGATATACATCCCAGAGAGCTGAGCGGAGCCAGAATAGGAAAGCTTGCGTCTCATCTCGCACCTTTGGAAATCCATTTGCATGCGCCGCAATGAGAGTCACATCCTCCGAACCAGGTTGGCTATTTGTTTTGGGAATGTATTGCTTCACCGCAAGCCTAAGATCACGCTCGTGGCCCGGTTCCACGGCAGCGGGGCGTCCTCTAATGTGTTGACAGCGAACTGTATGTTCTACCACTCGAAAGTGCGACAATCTTCGCTTTCCGAACACTGCTTGTACAGGCCCAATGGGCCTGCATCTATGAAGAAATGCCAATCGGCCATGCATGTTTGTTAGGAAGTGGAAAACAAAAATGATAATCCTAACTCCATGAGATAATCATGGGAAAGGTCAATTGTTGATAAAGTTGTCAGCTCTCACGCCCTTCCCGCTGTCTATGCCTCGGCCCGATTTGTGTCAACTCCGACTGCGGAGAAATGTCCGCGAGAGTTCCCTCAGGCTTTCCATGCCTCACGGTCGGAATCTGTGAAGTGCAAAAAATTTCTCGGGATTGATATTATGGAATATTATATATTTAGGACTATATTCCCTGAAATTTGGGTCCCTTGACTGGAACAGCGGTGGTCGAGTAGTATTTCTTCCATCGCAAATCAGGAGGCACAGAAGATTAGGTAATCAACTCAGAACCCGTGCAAAATACATACGTTGATACTATGTTTCTTAATTAAATTTGGACCTCCTAAAGGTAGGTAATGCTGTGTTGTTAGATGTGGTATATCTCATTTTTAGAACAAAACTACGGCCGATATTACTGGTTCAAAGAGATCAATGTGCGCTGATATCATGAAAAACTGCAACGACTATCTATATAGTATGAAATTTCATAACACCGTTGTTTAACCCTGATCTGTAACTCCCTGAACTATAACTCCCCGTAATGTCTATCATAGCTTGATTCGCAATTATTCCCTGACCAGAGTGAATCCTTTCCATTCATCCAATGCCATACGTATCCAATGTTTATATGAAACAATTCCTCCAGCAAGTTGCTCGACTTTTCCTGGAATGTTTCCGCCCATGTAGACACTCCGAACGGCGGGGAAAATAGTCCTGTCGCTTAACCCACTAGTAAGGGATTCCCAAGCACGTTGTGCTTCTTCAGTAGCATCGATAGATTTGATCTTCTCTCTCCCCATTTTATTAATGATATCACGGACCCATTGTCCTTGGACTTCCACTGCAGTTGGGCCATTGCAGAGTGAAGTTGGACCTTGGGGTCCATGCACCTCTATTTCGCCAATGTAAGTTAGTAACAGAATTCTGGAATACAATAACTGGGAATAAGGCGAAAGATGACACGTACGGAACATATTTGGATACCCATTAATGGTAGTATCAAGGTATGTATGAGTTCCATTGATCCATTCCTCCCTTAGAGGGGTTCCCCTGGTGCTCTTCAAGCCCATGTTCGTCAATCCACCTGTTCCAGCCTCAAATCCAGTTGCGAGAGCGATGACGTCGAATTCAAATTCTTGGTCCTTTGTTTTAAGGCCTTTTTCTGTAAACTCGACGATCTCATTCCCAGAGTTTTCAGCAACATCCACTATTTCAACGTTGTCACTATCGAGTACCTCGTAGTAGTTTTGTTCCAGGAATGGACAGTCATCGCTAAAAGCATATGGAGACTCTTCGGTATGAAGAGCCTCACGTTTCTGTGTGTTTCGCACTATAGTATGTCAACAGGGCTGACCAGTAGTTGAGATATAAGTTAAGATAGATGGTTGTGATTGCTGCACGTTCAATCTAAGCTTTCTGTAGGAAGGAGACTTACCACGGGTAGATCGTTTCTTTTTCCAGAATTTGTAAATTTCTGTGTTTGCTTCCAAGTCCGACACATAGTCGTTATAATTAGCAATCCAATACGAGAAGCCACCGTTTTGCCAGAGAGACTCCCATAACTGTTCTCTCTCCTCGGTCGTGTTATCAAAAAGGTTGCGTTCATCCCACTCAACAGCGAAACTACCAAACGATCGTTCCCTTAAATCGTAAAGCCTCATCCCTTGCTGTTGCTCAACTGTTAACTCCTTTTTACGCGCTGGGATTTCCAGATTTGGGCTGCGATGGAAAAGTGTAAGTTTCTTGGCAATGGGGCCAAATTCCTGAACTATTTGTACTCCTGAGGCTCCAGTACCAATAACAGCAACACGTTTGTCGGCTGTTTCAACGCCCACTAAAGGCCAATATGAGGGATGATGAACGATCCCATTGAAAAGATGAAGGTTCTTGAAGTTTGGAATCCGTCTCCTTGAAGAGAACCCAGCAGAGACAATCAGGAAGCGTGCTTTCGCGTGTCGACCATCGGCAGTGGTAACGTTCCATTTCGCTTCTTTTGTATCAAACTCAGCCCCAGTGACCACTGTCTGGAAAGAAGCATCTTTTGATAAGTTCAGGAGCTTATCGATATGACGATAATATTCCTGTAATTCTTTGTAGTCCGGATTATTTGTCTTCCACTTCCATGTGTTCTCGAGCTCAGGAATCGGAACCTCATAGATCGGAACCTCGGTATCAATTCCAGCTCCACTGGCCCGGGTTAGCTTTGAAAGACTTGTAGTAGATTAGTCATTCTTACGGATAGGCGTTCGAATGCCATGCGCCTCCAAATTTCATTCCTCCAAACTGAGTCCCAGCATCGTACAGCACGGTGTTGTAGCCTTCCTTACGCATCAGATACAACATGTACGTGCCGGTGAAGCCACCACCAACAATCAAGACGTCAACATCCAGATTGTCAGCGTAAGGACCATCAGAACGAACACATTTGTTATATTCCCGGCGGCCATAAGTCAATCCGTGGTGGGATGATTCCAGGGTAGACGCCATTGTTGAGGTATCTAATGGAGGGCCAGCTGCCATACCCAAGTATATAGTGAAAAATGTGAAGTATATCGACGGCTTTAGAAGGAAAGTAGAGCGGAGAAGAGACAGCGGTTACTAGGATCTAGCTCTCCGTTATAGTGTCCATCCTGAATAATCAACCGCGTTTCCTCTCCAATCAGATTTTTGCGCTTTTATCCTCCCCCAGTGACGTCTGAACAAGCGAACTCAAGCAACCAATTCTCCGCAAGGATCCTGTGGGGTTCCTTGCATTTCCCTCTTGATTTCTGATGTGATTTGCCCCCGTGAGACGCTTGAACAGGTCTTATCCTCCGCTAGCAAGTCGGGGGCGCTCCGCACCCCACGTTTTGGACGTTCGGTGAGCAGGCGGGCTGCCGCCACTCCCGGCGCATGTAACCAGTTTAATCGAGTTGCCGAGATTTTCATTCGTCTAGAAGAGATCTTCCCAGAATGGAAGAACTCCCCGCAATAATGTGCTATGCTTGTCAAACATTATGGTTGGTTATGAATGAATATCACTTTTTTTTTGCTATCGGTCGTCTTTTATCGCCGATTTTTTTGCCTATCACGTAATCGGCTCGGGAAACTCGAAATAGCCGACATCCATCCTTCCGAATTTCACTTTTAAACCCGAAACCCGAGATTTCAAGAAGCGAGTTGCTCTAATTAGGCTCCAGACAGACTTGGAGACAAAAATGTTTACCCGGGATCTCACTAGATGTCAAGCCGAGACCTGTAACTTGAGAACTTTATGAGCTTTACATGTATAAATTTTCAAAAACAACTAGATTATAAATAATGACAATACTATTAATGTTTTTTTTTTTTT
>JAPVCE010000027.1:1346169-1376162 GCA_029606265.1 Paecilomyces dactylethromorphus
CAGGTTTCATGTAGTTGGGAACCGAAGGGACCTGGTTGTGGGACGGCGGGGTTGTAACGAACTGCAGGCACTGAAGTCGTCGTGGGGCAGGGCATGGCCCTGCATATCAGGTCTGAATGAATAATGCCAAGGTTGCCAAAACGGAGCAGCGCCCAGATGCCATTCAACCACGAACACGCTTGTTATTTTATTTGCCTATGCTTGATTTTCGCCGTTTTCTTAAACGGTAAATGCGCGCTTTTGGAAGTCATTGGATGTATATTGTTTGTATGAGTTATTTATCAAATCTTGGGGTATAGATGCATGAAGTTGAAAGTTTACGTGGGCTCCTGTATTTGTGGTCGCTAGTATGTTTCTGGAAAAGCAGGGCCATAGATCAAGGATTAAAACGATGTAACCGTTTTATCATGATATTATAAGTGACAGACCGGTAGACATATGCAGCCACTGCTCTGCTCTGTGTCTAAAGGTGAGCGAAGTTTACGAACTTACGTTAGGTCCTTCAATAGACTGAAAGAGGTGGTGATGGCACGTTGCTGCGACAATGAACGGACTTATCACCCCAGACTTGAATCTGATGATTATAGTCTAAATAATGGACTTGACATAAATTGGATGAGTCTGAGCTTTGATGAAGTTTTTACAGAAGTGGACTTAGGCTCTCGGATCGATGTGGGGATGGACGCATGGTCGTCCTCTTTGTTTGTCCCTTGATCTAATCCGAGTCAACAATGTAAGCTATCACATCACTATTTCTATCTCACGCCACGTTTTCAGCCAGAAGTTAGTTTAATTTATCTAGCTAGAATATATATATATAGCTCAATCATTGCACCGGTACAATGCCGCATGGAGGTTGACACAGCAACCTGATGCATTGATCTGGCGCGGTTTCAAGCGGGAGGGAGGGATGCGCAAGAAGCAAATGGGCATCCTTAACAAGTAAAGCCTGGGGAGTTATAGTGGGGCTATAATTCTCCATCTGAGCTAGGGGAGACATTTTGAACGGGTATAAAATGGAGAAGAGGCGGGAAATTATCACCCGCGAATAACGTCCCTGTCCTTATAGTGACCTGGGTTCCCCACATGCGACCTTAGCTTTCATACCTTCCTTCCCCCTCCTTGCCAAACCTTCGCTAAAATGTCGAATCCTTGAGTACGAAAGCATAGAAACTATATTTGCCTATCTAAGGGAATCTAAATAATTATTAGTTACTTGCCTGGGTCTAGGATTTAGGGGAGCCTCAACTATATTTGTCCCCAAATTAGGGTAAAAAATATAGCCCTAGGGATCTAGTAAATTCTATAATCAATTAAGTAAAAAATCGGTATCAAAGAGGTGATTTGACAGGTCATATGAAGGTGAACTGCTAGCGCCGACACAAAGTTTAGCTGGTCAATCGGTAACTGAAAGCGGAAAAATTGCGAATCGTTAGCTCAACCCTCTCCCTGGTGAGGAATATAGGTGAGAAATATAGGGAAACAAGGCCATGGATCTTCAAAGCTTTTTTGAATTTGAATATATTTATTTATTTTTTAATATTTGTTCCTTTTTTTGCATCCCCTATAGAAGTATTTCATATTGATATCTATTAGGGGTCAATTCGGATTATCAGCCCCGGAGAGGATATTACTCCATACAATATTCCGTGAAACATAGGGTTACTGTCCATATCTAAAATCATACAAAGTGTACTCATTAATGATAGAATAACACACATGAGTTTATAAAGTTAATGATAAGATGAAAAAAAGTAATTGCAAAATACTAAACTTAGAATATGAGGAATATATACGTAAAGGTACTAGAAAATCAGATATAAACTGTTACTGATTATTTTATCCTAAATTGATTTACGATTAAGATGTATTGTTAACACGTTACACGGATGCTAAACTTTAACCCACACGGAGATGGATAGGAGGATTGCTGCATCCGGGGGAAGCCGAAAGACATTTACAGCACTCGGATGTCGGCAAGTGGACCTTCTTGCGGTGTACGGATTTCCAATTAGCTACGTCATTAACAAAATCTTATGATCCCTATCCTACGCATATCAAAATAATGTTTATTCGGGGATCCACATGTAGATATTGGTACGATTATCAATTTATCGAGACAGCAACTAACTAGAACGGAGTAGGAGTAGCTAGACTCATACAGTTCATGTTGGAATTCTCTATTAATGAGCGTAAATAGTTGATTTACATGTCTAATTGAGGCCAAATAAGTATTTTCTGAACCTGCCATAGTACCTATGCAGATCAATACAATCTTAGCCTAGTTAGGGCAGTGTATAAAGTGGATCCGCTAACATGCGAACCTTTTCATTCTGCTTATAAATTTGACAGAGTGTGCGGTTCCGCTGGGGTGGTTCATAGAAGACTAATTTCAGCGAGGGCGTGCTCTTCTGATGATTTCGGAATATGGACTTGAAAAATCGGCGATAACCGCCTCATATTATTTCCGATATCTGCATGATCACATACAGTTCCACTGATAATTAGCTAATCGTCAACACCACAATGTCTAAGCCTGCTACTATGAAAGCATTGGTGTTCCATGGGCCATTTGCTGTTAGACTGGAAGAACGCCCAGGTTCGTTAACAATAGCAATACTAGCAGACGCATTCTGATTATCTCTTCCAACTAGTCCCCACTGTTGTTGATCCAACAGATGTGGTAGTGAAGACAACATCTGCTTCCCTGTGTGGAAGGTGAGACGTCCCTAACTAAGCTCTCTAACTTAGAAATTGCTAATCAATATAAGTGAATTACATCGATATCGAGGACGTTCAAAACACAACACGCAGCCGGGCTATGTGTGTGGACATGAGGGTATAGGTATCATATACGAAGTAGGCCCGGAAGTCAAAAAATTTAAAGAGGGAGATCATGTAATAGCACCATCCACAATTAGCTGGTAAGTTATTCGTCTATATCTTCATAGTCATAGTTAACGTTGCTATAGCGGTCAGTGTTTCCACTGCAAAAGAGGCATCACTGGCCGTTGCGTGAAATGCAAGTCATTCGGCTCAGTTGCGCTAGATGGTTCGCAGGCCCAATATTTCAGGGTTCCATTGGCAGATTCCACACTGTTCCATGTCCCAAACGAAGGGGAGCTAGGTGATCTCCTGATCCTCATGACAAACATCTTTCCCACAGGGTAGGTACATATAATTTGGGACCTTTTTTTTTCTGCTTTGACAACAAAAATATTTGTGAAAGGTCCCGACTGACGTAAAATATTACAGGTTTAATGGTGCTAGGAACGCCTTCAAGGAAACCCCAAGCGACGAGTGGAAAGATATGACTATTGCAGTTGTTGGCTGTGGGCCCGTGGCTCTTTGTGCCATAATTTCTGCTCTCGAGTACAATCCAGCGCGGATATTCGTAATTGACTGCGTTGCTGACCGATTAAACCGTGCAAAAGAGCTAGGCTGTATTCCTCTCAATTTCAAAGAGGTGGATCCAGTTGCTGAGATAATGAAAGCTACCGGGGGAATGGGTGCCTCGGCAGTTATTGAGGCAGTAGGTCTGAGCCCCGCATTGAAAACAGCGTATGATATTGTTTGCCCTGGTGGAAAGATCAGCTCTATTGGTATGTTGAACCTCATTAGCCTACCGGCATGGATATACTCATTTTGATGCAACAGGAGTTCATAATGGCAATCTTCCATTCA
The DNA here is from genome assembly GCA_029606265.1 of Paecilomyces dactylethromorphus. Lineage (NCBI taxonomy): Eukaryota > Fungi > Ascomycota > Eurotiomycetes > Eurotiales > Thermoascaceae > Paecilomyces > Paecilomyces dactylethromorphus. The sequence continues at coordinate 1,349,854 of JAPVCE010000027.1, forward strand.
CAGCAGCAGATTGCTACAACAAGAATATTCATATACAATTCGGCCGCTGTCCAGTACGGCATGTTTTTAACGATGCTTTGCAGGCACTTATACGCAATAAGGGCACTATTGAGAGACTCAAGTTCATCGATTTAGTAGTACCGGGTTTAAATGAGTCATACTCTGACGCTCTGCAAAAGTTTGAGAAGGCGAAAGTGAACAAGGTTGTTTTTAAACCTAATGGGATCAATAGTCTGTCAGCTTAATTTTCTTTTCTTTTGGCCAGAATTAGTAGTTCGAGATAATGAATTGATGAAAAAATATATTTCACTGCGTCATTTAGCAAGCATTGCGTATCCATAGCACGTTCGCTACCGGTCTTCCTGGAGAAATACCAACCAACAGGTCGCTGTAAGATATCCGGACATCATTTCTACCTGAGAGATATTTTATCTGTCTTTATATTTACCTAACTCTAAGGTTATCCTTGGTTGGATATAAACATTAATGTTACAAGACATCAAAATTCACTCATTACTGTCTCCAAGAAACCTAATTAGGTACACATCTGTAACAGTATTAATGAACTTTACAAGTCAATCATGAAGCCTAGTCCCAATGAAGCTCTGGTGAGGTAGTAAGATCACTCAGACCTCCCGTTCGGACAGAAGTCCTGGGTCGGACTGAATGCCGATATGTCATAAATATCGCACAGGAGAATCTAAGATAACTTTAATCGATGTGTGAAGAGCGACTTCGGTCCGACGATATGCGTAGATGGTGACAAGTCTGTCGGCTACGGTTATTCGGTGTGACGGAGAGCTAGTCTCCACGAGATCTCGAATGCGACGCCATTCCTTGGCATGCCATTGGTATTGTTATTCGACTTGAAAATTCGACATGATATTTTGGTTCCATTGCCATATTGACAGTCTTCACATCTACTCGAAGGATATTTTCACTACTTGAAAGAAATCCTAGATCGACTTCTATATTTCATTCGCCATTGCTCATGGAACGTGGTAATTATTATGGATAGGAGATTGGCTTTATAGTATTATTATAATGTCATTTTATTTTACTATTCTATTTTAGTTATGCCTCTCATTGTTTGGCTTGTGACAGCGATTGGATATCTCTTAGAATGCGTTCACAATTAATCCAAATACAACGCCGGTTTTTTAGAGTTAAATATTCTATAGGGTCATCGTATCCAGCAACTGCAGAAGCTTTTCGTAGTAGATAAAGTAGCTGATTAAATTGGACTTCACCTTTTTGTTGATGAGGTATCTGGGAAAATACCATATCTGCACACCAGGGCACGTCGAAAAATAGTCGAGACTCCCAGAAGCTGCGCGGTAGATTCTCTGCGCATCGTCTAAAATGAGGGCTCGCCAAAAATAGGTTGAGCACTGACTGAGTTGGAAGCATTTCTAGTATGCACAACTGCAGCTCGTATGGAATCAGTGAGAGGCAGTTTGGTTGCATTGACTTCAAGTTCGAATATCCATGGATATTGTTAAGGTGGAAAGCAAATGAAGAACCGGAGTCGGATTTGATTGATGCCTCGGTTATTAGAGGCTGCATATCGAATGGTCCGCTGGGATCCATCACAGTCCACTTCATCTTTTGTCAGCTTCCTCTCTCTGACATCTATTTCTGGGAGATTTCTTGACGAACCTCGGAGCCCTCTAATGGAACCCATCCCTCAAATAACTCGAACCGTGGATCTTCGCCAAATGTATCACCGTAACCCCAATCAAAAGAGTCACTGTTACGGTCCTCCAAGCCCAGTTCCATAACTGCGAGGAAGTCGTGGAGATTCACCGGTCGTGTAGCTGAGACCGTGTCTCGATGCACGAGCTTTAGCATTTCTAAACATGTATCATGTACTAAAAAACCATCCTTGTTACATCTGAGGAAGTTCCCACCTGGATCCCTGGGATTCACCACGCGTGGATAGAAGAAGCAACCGGTCTGGGGATCAACATGTTCCCCCTAGGTACAAATATATATCAGTTCTACATTTAGCATTGTTTCGGAGTATCAGTCGAAAGACATACAAGAGGGGACACCATAGGTAAATCCGTCGAGTCTTTCTCAGTGAAAAGATAAGCGTTCGGAATTTGGTGAGCTACCAGGCGAACATCACCAAGCCACTTAGTTATTTGTAGAACATTAGTCACCATTCCTAAAAATTATATGTATACCAGTACCTTGATATCGTCAAAATGCTGTAGAGAGGTCCGTGTAATGATGTTTTTATATGTTGGAGGACCCCCGCAAATATTGCAGAAGAAATCAACTTCCTCTTCATGCATTACTATTTAATTTCTTCCGTTTTTGTTTCTAGTGAAATTGAGGGAATGGATTGAAGATATGTTCTAAACATAGGAGAGATACAATAGAAACTTTGGAGACGCTTTGGGAGATAAATAAGGGGATAACCTCCGCAATGGATGAAATGGGATGTTCTTAATTGGGAAGTTAGTGGGCTCATGTAACACGTGATTCTAGGCACCGACCGCCTAAAATATTAATTAAATTCCCACTATGTTAGCCCCGATCTTTAACGTTTAGCTCAGCCTTCTGGACGGTCTGATAAAGCTTAAATCTCCCCCCTCCTTAGAGCCCGACCGCGCTGCGAACTCCTAGGCGCTGATCCCTGGGCTAGCCGCTACTATTTAATATTTGTGCATCTAAGAACAATCTTCATACCAAATGGTTTTCACAAGCAACTAAATTACTGCCATTATCGATAATCTACCTGGATTTTAGTCTCATAATATAAACAGCCCCTGAAACTTTTATTGGCCTATAATTACCTAGAAAACAACAGACAGAACATGGAATATTTTTCATCCAGTTACTTAACACCGCCCGCTAATAGCGATAGGAAAATAAACATACGTGCAACCAGTGTTGGACGTACGCCTGCGACTTTCTTATGACCAAAATCTGACTGTCAAAAGAAGGCGCATCAAATAGATCCGGGACCAAGCGTATTAATGGATCTCGACGTTAGAAGCCATTTCTCATTCCAATCGTCATTCAGATGTAAACCAGAAGCCATCACAATAGACAAGTTCCCAAGTAAAGAATGCCCAGAAATCAAGATACTATAGGTCATTTTCTCACGGCCCTCCAGATGCGGAAGGGTTAGACGTTGAATTCCACGAGTGAAATGGCAGGCATTAGTTAGTAACCTCAGGCTTCGCTGGAGGTATCTGAACCACTGCCGGTACGCTCGTTAACGGTGATATGAACAATATCTTTCTGAGAATCAGCCTCAACAGACGAACGACTAGCAGCAGCTAAACATGGAGCTGCTGACGTGACTGTGACAGTAATGTACTTTTTCTGTTCGATGAACCAGAGCTGGAATGCCCCAACCAGAGCCACCAAAGAGCTCCCCCACCATGCGATGGCGGTAAGACCTATCTCAGATCCAGCACTGTAGAGAATCCCAGCAATCGGAGGAGCGATCATACGACAAGCTGCTCCGGCAGATGCAGCAAGTCCGTTGATCTGACCGAGCACGGAAGGAGAAGGAGTCGCTTGCTTGATAAGGATCAATAGCAGCGGGTAAGCAATGATCGAAAGGATGTTGCGAATTATTAAACAGGCGTAGATGCCTGGGAAAAGAAGGTTGTGCGGAAGGAACACGAGGAACGGAACGATGAAGTACGCAACTGGGTGCAGTACAGTGACAATAACAAACAGCCTCCAAATACCTAATCGCTCCGCCAGCGGAGGGAAGATAAGGCTCTGGATTATAAGGGCAATCACGCCATCTACCGCCATGATGAGTCCAACCGTTCGTGTAGACAGACCAACACCACCAGGGATGTTGAGGAATGAGCGGACGAGAGCGGATACGTCGAGAGGATTGTCATCTTGAAGGAAGATCGGGAGAAGATGATCAAATGTCATGGAGTGATATGTGAAAATTCCCAAGGCGACAACCAGCATGGCTACCCGTCCTGAAAAGACCTTTATCTTAGGGGAAGGAGGGGGAGAGGTCTTCGAACCATCAGCCTGTACCTGCCACTGCTCATCCTCGTGCATATCGATCTGGTTAAAAGTCCCGTAAGACTCCACTCGCAGATCAGCACTCGCGTTTGCAGTGGCCCCATATGGAGGTAGTAAGGGGGTCTCGGCTGTGGACTTGTCGTAATCTTCTGGAGTACTCCATGGCTGCAGATCTGGATGTGTTTCTCGCAAAAACAGGAAACCGCCAATGATACTGAGCAGAAGGAGACCAGAACAAATCAGGTTAGGGAGCAAGAAAGGAAATCGTCCAAACAGGCCATTCGGGGAGAAGACAGAAGGGAAACCTTCAGCGGGTTTTGCCAACAAGCCCCCAATCGCTATGAACCGGAGTCAGTAAAACATACTCCTACTGATTTTAAAGGCAATTTTTGAACCCACCAGGTCCAATAATGGTACCTATAGACCAGACAAACGGCATCACAGCATATGCACGAGCTACTTGGGGTCAGTTCATTATCAGCAGCAGTCAATGTATATCGACCACTTACGCTCATGTTCTGGTTTCTTGACCAGCTCACCGACCATGGTCTGGATGACACCAATATTGCCATTGAGAAGACCTCCGACAATTCTTCCGGCCAGAGCCATCCAAAATGTCTTCGAAAAGCCAACGACAAGGAGCGAGATCATCGTCCCAACGCAACCGAACAGCAAGACGGGCTTTCGACCGATTCGATCGGAGAGACCGCCCCAGAACATGCCTGTGAGAGCCTCTGCTGCAGAGAAGGCTGCAACAAGGATTCCGGCGTAAAAGGAAGCGTCTTTCGGATCACCGATGTGGAAGTCCTTGACCATCACCCATGAATATGGGTAGATGGATGTCAAGGCTATCGGCTCTGCGACACGACATATTGCTATTCGCAGTGCCAGTTAGCATCTGGTATCTACTGCTACATCCTATTCTACGAGGGGATAGAACAACCTACCTAGGAGGAATAACTGGACGGTCGGAAAGCTATCGTTGGAAGGGTTTGGTCTTGCCTGATGTGTTAATACCATCTTCTTTTGAACCAATTATGATCCTTACGGCAATCCCCCAAGCGTCACAGGAACACACAAGTCTCCCTCTTTAAAGATATGAGATTGTTGTCCTGCGCAATACCCGAATAAAAATCTTTCTTCTCTCTTCTGTCTCCTTTCTTTACTTTTTTCTTTTATTGTTTTATTTCTTTGTCTTTCTCACGCGTTACTCCCCGAGGCCAGGAATTGGTTAGAAATGAAATGGAAGAAGGGACACCTCGAGTGCGGAGAGCAGGCTCGCCAGGTGAGAAATTTTACAGCCAGAGCGAGGGAACCTGAGACGTCCCGAGAACGATGGCAAACATATAGATAGTGGTGGGGCACAATGTGCCTTCCTCCCGGTCCACATAGAACAGAGAACGCGGGAAATCGTCGAATAATCTGCTGTACCGTAAACGACTGTTTTGTGGTACGGGGAAAAGCCTGGCGGGACCCTGGTTTACTTAGCATCCCGTTAACATGGAAGGATCGGGAAGAGAAACGCTTTCCGAGGTGGGGAGAGACTAGTATGATGGTGTGAGGGATTTCATTTCGTTGCCCTTTTTCTGACAGTCTTGAAATGGTATTGTTATGCTAGTATGAGTGTGGCTTTCTACTACTGCAGATCTTCTATAGCAGCTTAATCATAAGCAGATTGGACTACGCTACATCTTCAGTCCCAATCTTAGCATCGCCTTTATCCATCGAAGACGGTCAGTTGGACATATGATTGCAGTGATCTCTGTCTTCAATCAAGATTTCGGACTGCATCTGGTTGCCAAGCATACTGCCTTAGCCCACGGCTGAAATGGCAGCAACGTGAACGAGAGTCGCCTTTCCGTTCGTGGCAAACTCTGGGAACGCAGAAAACCGGGAAATGCAGGCTGCATAATTCTGGAACCATCTCCGATTCCGAGACAGTATCTTTGCTAGATACGACAACGCGAATTCAACCTCTGGTGATCCTGCTTAATGCACACAGCTTACCTAGAACTATTATGACTGAGATACGATAGTCCAAATCGGTGAATATTCTGGAGCTCCTGACTTCGGAGAAACTAGCAATAGCTGCATGGTTTAGGGTAGTGCTACAGTGCTCTCCAGGCTCTATACTAAGTGCTAGGTACTAGGATGCGCACTATTCTGGAGGGGCTATGTCACTGTCACAAGACGATGACAGCGAGGTGACAGGAGCTGACCTGGCAATCCCTCGGTCGCGTCTATGAAGATTTTTCATCTCTCTTCGTCTTACACATCGTGCGATCTCAAATTAATCTTCTTTTTTCCCCTTCTTTTTCAAAATGCTGCTAAGATTCTCCATAGTTTAGATCTCACCGCTAGAAAACAACCTCTGCAAGAGAAACCAGTATGTCACCGGACACGGACACTGAACCTTGCGCGGAACCGTTAATCGCTAGTGTTTCTAGCCTGGAGGTGCGGCTATTGCTCTAGACCAGATAGCGCTACCATCACTGGATTCGAATACTTGATTCGTTCTGGTTGCTGAACAGCCATGTGTGAGTCGTGCCCGACTGATCTGAAAAGACGGGCCTCGCCCGCACGGTGCACAATAAATCAACTCCACCCAAGGTGCTGGACTTAAATTATTATCACGCTTCTCCACCGCTGCAGGTGCCTGTTCCTGCCCTGGTCTACGAACGCTGCGGTCGTTCAGCTAAGTAGATACGGCGGGGTATGTCTCCGACATATCTTGCTTCGCACACGTAATATTTTCTCTGCATGGCGTCTGGCTTGAAGCAACTTGCTTCATCGGGCTCTCACTGTCGATCCGATCAGGTGTGGAGGTTAAAAAAAATCTGCCGTATCAGCAGGTCGCCGCTAGTGAGTTCTTCTCCTAACCTCTCTGTTTTACCTTCACAACAGACAAGAGACTTGAGCTGGAGTACACTGCTCTCCGGGTTAAACCAGGAACGCAACAATCGCAAGTGACACAATGTATTCTGCCCCACGACACAAATGCGGGGCAAACATGATTCGAGTTGTTCTCAAGCTCAATAAAAATAATTTACGGCAATAAAGCAGTGGCTGGCCTAAATCCAAGTCCCAGCGCTGACGGGTCACGGAAAGCTACCTTAATGTCCCGTGTATCGACTCCGTACTATCAACGCCCCCGAACCCAATAGTCCATCTAGCTAAGAACCAATGCAGCCCAAATTGTAATCCTGCAACAATTGCAAGTTCCCGACTCGAACCACAAGAACCATCACTGCCGTAACGATCCGCGAACGACGACGGTTTTGATCGACGTCGTTTGTTTCTTTATTAGAACTGGGATCCCATGTCTTTGTCACGGTCGGTTTGTTCTGGATCTATTTCACCCCGCATGCTGGCTGTGACAAGACGGGTGAGATTTTAGAAGCCTTATTAGATGCTATTATTTTTTTCTGCTGCCTGGTTGGAAGTATTCGATACCAGTAGTATACGGATCCTAATCGATATGGCTACGGGTCTTGACTAAACTGCTTTGTCTAGTGAGTTCTCTAGGTGTAGGACTTTGGAGACGTAAGGTCTAGTGCTCCGTACAAAAGACAGAGTTTCTACTAAATCTACTAAACTTCGAGCTATGAATTTGGATGGATCTTTAACGGCGTCATATATCACAGAATGGAACAGAAATCATATACACAAGTCATTGACCACTGAAAAATAGCAATACAGTTGCTATAGTATATTTATCATCATAAACCATGTGTAAGACTCAAACGCCAGTTTCCCCCCAATCGCCAAATTTGTGTACAGATCCCGATCTAAAGAAAGAAATTGCTGTGCTTTTTTCTTTTTCTTTTCCCTTTTTGTATATTCCGCCAGTAGAGAATTAATTATCCTCCGTCGGGGAGGTGACAGGGATGTAAGATCTCCGCTCTCTAGCTGCCTGGATTTGATATATATCGTTAGTGTTCTGCTCAACAACTCTCGTGGTGATCTTGAATAGAGGAAGAGTGATAAAGAGCAAAAAGCATACCTCAATCCACTTCTCCGCCCAAGGCTTCACAGCCGCCCAAACTAATAGACCGCCTGTTGCAACGATAAAGATAAACACTACCGTCTCGTCTTTTCTGGAATCTCGCTCTGCGATAATGTAGCACATCAGCATCCAATCCCGAATAATTTATGTAACCACCCTCTCTATAAAGAGGACAAGACCACTCACGAAAACAAGTCGTAAACACATCCTCCTCCTTGGCACCCTTACAAATCGGCAAATTGTAGTCGAGACAGAATTTCCGATTACAGTCATTGCAATTCGAAGCTCGGTATGCCTTGTCCTTTTCGCGGGGTTCCAGCAACGACAGGTCTCGGACCTCTGATGGGATTGACGTATTACTGTTTGTGTTTTGGTTCCGTTTCACCAAGTCAGGTATCACGGACGTGGAGCGCGGATCATTCGGGCCGAGTTGAATGATTGTGCTGTTGAAGAAGCAGGTGCATTTGCAGAATGACGCTGGTTCTGGATTGAGGGTGTTGTTAATTTGGTTTCTTCTCTTGGAGTATTGACGGAGAAGGATGGGAAGGGGGACAATGGAGGAAATTACACGTACTGGACCCTAGTACGAAAGCCGGTAGATATGATATGACCAGCGCAAGCAGGAAAATGAATGCGCCTGGTGTTGATCCTCGATGTCGGAGGATCATCTTGGCGGCGTTTGGATAGTTGTTCTGATTAGACTCTTCAAAAATCGCAGGCGATTTCGATGTTTGCTTTATAAGCCTGGATCGAAAAACTGCACACCTAGATAAAAGGGATGCGAAATCGATCAAGATGCTGCTGTGTAGTCGCGCAATCTCACCAACGTCGTCATCAGCAGTAGCTTCTCACTGGTCGGAGACGGGTTCGGTCCGGAGATTGCGGCGCGGAAGGCGGAAGCGCAATAGGCTAGCTTAAGCGCGTCGCCCCAGATCCCGCTGTGTTGAACAATAGGATGGTCTTGGCGGCACGTGAAGGGTCTTTTAACACGGCATATATGGGCGAGAGAGGATAAAATCTCGGACTGGAGAGTGTAGAATATTATCTAGAGCAGCTCTAGCATGTTAATATGGTGGGAATAATGGTACGTTACTGATAGATATTATGATTCAAGCCAAATTGGTGTACATCATGTAGATTTCATTAAATTTTTATAGTATATCCCGTCTGGGGGATTGATATGCTAGATTCGAGACCTCTCGAGTATTACGACCGACCCTTCAACCCTTTTTTCCTGTTCTCTCTCTGCCTCTTCTCCTTGGCCGCCTCACGCCGCCGTCTCTTCCATGCGCGATTGTTTTCGCCGCGATGCTCCCAGAACCACTTTGCAAAATCGCTCTCGTCCTTGGGAGCAGAAGTATCGGCTTTATCGATACTGTGCTGGGTGGAGTTTTCATAAGATTCATCTTCATCGCTCTCTTCATCCTCGTCATCGTCATCCTCATCTTTGTCGTGCATTATGAATGTAGTGCGCGTATACAGAGCAGTATCGGGAGTAGGTGCTGTGCTTCTTAAGCCACGTTCTTGGAGGTCCCTCTTCGTGAATGGAGTTTGAGGTTCATTGACAGTCATCTCGATATCACCATCCTCATCTTCTTCGATATCATCACCACCAAAGAAGGTGAATTGATTGTTCTCTTCCGCAGGTTTGTCATCGTCTTCGTCGTCCTTAGGCGCAGGTCGTTTGAAGAGCGCTTCCAAGGGGTGAACTTCGGTGCTTTCCTCCGTGAGCTCTTTCTCTTTCAAATTGGTGGCTTTGTTTTCATCGGAATCTAAAACTGCAGGAAGGTTTTTATTGCCAGAAGCAGGCGTGTCCTCCGCAGCTGACGATGCATCCGATGTCTCACCCTCTTCACCAGAGGAAGAAGCTTTTTCATCCGAAGTATCAGGAGAGACATCCTCCTCGCTCTCAGATTCTGAGGAGTCTTCCTCTGATGAGGAACCACTAGATGATGTCCAGTCCGTCTCTGACTCCTCACTCGATTCCTCTGTCTTTGCGGACGATGTTTTGTTCTTCTTGGATGATGTATCCGTTGGAACTTCCATTACAGAAGATCTCCTCTTCGGCTTAATGGTTGCCTTGACACCATCTTTCTGCCCGGGCTGTTTACTGCTCTTCGTGATTTTGTCGCTGGCAGGTTCCTTCATATTTCCTTCACTGTCGACCCAGCCCTTCCCTTCAATAAACTCCGTAGAAACACTCTTAGATTCGGCATCAGATCGCAGGAACGATGGGTGCGTGACCGTCTTCGAAAACTCGTGGACAGTCACTTCATTGGGGGCCTGTTTCTTCTTGGACTTCTTCTCCTTCTTTTGCTCAGAGGGCTCTACAGAAGTTCGATTGGCGGGTGTTTTTGTTCGGAAGAGACATTCTGCATTGTCCGTATACTTGGACTTTGGCTGCGTCTTGGGTTTCTTGTCATCCTTCTGCCTCTTCTTCTCGCCCTTCTGGCGCTTCTCCTTCTTGGCACTCGCAGACTCTGTCCAGCCTCTCTTCACATGGCGATCCGACGGTAGCTCATAACCCTCGAGGACCCCATCTTCTGCCTTCTGCTTTTTAGACTTCTTCTTCTCGGGGGTCGGTTGGCTCTCGACTACCTCTTCTTCCTTGTCTCGGGGTCGTTTCTTCGGACGAGCTTCCTCGACTTTGAACTTTTTACCCTTGAGGATGGATCCGTGAAGCTTCTTCTTCAGTTTGTCCGCTTCCATCGCGGGGAGTGTCACGTAGCCGTAGCTATTTTCCGGGAAGGTCTGGATCGAATGGAAGGAGACGTCTGCTGCGGAGGCACGCACCGATGGCGCCAGGATGGAGTCGAGCAGCTCCGGTGTGAGAGGGGCGATGTGTAGACGTTTTGTGGTCTCTGTCATCGCAGCATAGTCCCGCTCAGCGCAACAGTTAACCCTCAATGAATTGAGACAACAACAGACAAGAATCGTAACCGTCGATAAAATAATTGTACTAACCCCAGTTTATGGCCCGGTCCTCAGATTTTCCGCTGGTAGGCTATTCTACATTCTGCTCTAGACCGAGGTGTGGCGCATTACACTAGTGGCTGCCTCAGCCACATGGCAAAGATGCTTACGTCGTGAATGCGCGGAGTGCCGGCAACAATGGAATGCGTGGAACAGAAGTTGCTGGTTGCAGATTGTTGAGTCTGGAACGGGTTGGCACGAGGGAAATGCCTGTCTCTGTAAAAGATGAATATTGACGGGTAAGAAAGGTAAATAGAGTCGCATAGAGTAGCCCCGGTCGTCACTTTCGTTCGCTGTTGGCGTCCACTGCTCTTAGTGTCAACTCCCCGGAACTGGCAAGCCTAGGAAGTGGACCAAGAAGTGATACACGCCTGGGATCAAATAATCACCGCGGGCGATCCAACCGAGCCTTAACAGGCATAACTGGAAGTCCATCATCGCATGATTCGCATCCTATCCTCCGCCCCGGCGATCCCCCATCTCCATCTTTCTTTCACCGTCAACACCTCCTCGTTAGAGGGACACGGAGCCTGGCCATATCACCGCCCTAGCTGGCCCCCATCATTAACTATTATCTATCCATCATCTACCCCCCAAACAAACTCTACGGTCCGTCGGATCCGGACATTCCATTCGCCTAGTCTGTAGGCATTCCCGCATCTGATCTCATCGCCGCTCGCGAGGAACCGACCCCGGTCGCTCACATGGCCACATTGGGCTTCTTATCGACATCTGCAGAGGATCTTCCTTCTACCCCTCGTCGCGCCAACTAAGTCACTCAACACCCCTCTCCAGACCGCCAGTCGATCGTGGGAGGAGGCGGAAAGGTCACCTCGTCATCTCGTTGATTTTGTTTTTCAACATCTCATCGTTCGGGAGGCCTCCGCAGTCCATCAGCTGCGGCCCGGATAACGATGGGTAACGCCCAAACCAAGGAGGCACGACCGCCTCATTCAAACTATCGTCGCAGTCATCACCACAGTCATGATTCACCTACAGGAAACGGTCGATCACCGTACCGCGGGGACCGCCACCATGGAGATGGCTCACGGTCTGCGCGGACGAGCAGACCGGATCTATCCTTCCTCGGAATCGGCGGAAGCTCAGATAGAGATGTGGCAATGCTCGAACATCGTCGGGAAACCAAGCAGGAGAGGGAAGCTCGTCGTTTGGAAAGAGAGCGTGTAGCCCGGCTCAAGGAAAGGGAGCGCAGTATGAAAGAGGAGCACGTCGATGGAGGATATCTAGTTACCCAGGGAGTTTACGTGGGCACAGAGGATTTCAACAAGGCTGTGGTTCGACAGTTGATGGTAGGTGGTGATTTGACTTATATTTGGGATCTCGAGGATCATAACTAAGTATCTGTGCAGATTGAGCGTCGATTAGCACCCTTCTGGAGAGGTCTCAACGACTTCTCGGACTCGTGGACCGAGCATCAACTGATGGCGGCTGCGCGAGGCATGCCCATTCCACCACCCGACGAGATCCCCGCGGAACTGCAGTACAAACTCCCCCCCAAAGCTGCTGACGGCACGGAAGGAAATATCAGCAGCTTAACGGTGCCTATCGTATCGCGCTCACCTTCTTACAATTCCGACAACTCTCAGGGGTCTATTCCCCACTCCTTACCCTCTCCAACATCTCCGATCGCTTCTGGTTCTTCCAGTTCACCTTTGTTCAGAGGACGAGCAAGGACACTAGCTGCTTTGACGTCAAAGAGCAACACACAGAATGATCTGACTCCGCGAGAGATCATGCTTCCAAATGATCCGTTCGTGAACGGACAACCAATCGAAGCCTATCTTTACAAAGATGCTACTGAATGCCCTATCTGCTTCCTGTACTATCCACCGCATCTCAACACTACCAGATGCTGCCATCAACCCATTTGTTCTGAATGTTTTGTGCAGATCAAGCGACCTGATCCTCACCCTCCAGAGCATGGAGAAGCGGACCCCAATGCAACTCCTGGCTCGGATAATGGATCTGCAGATATCCAGTTGGTCTCCGAGCCTTCCGCCTGTCCATTCTGTGTTCAACCAGAGTTTGGTGTTACTTATACACCTCCTTCTTTCCGGAGAGGACTCGTCTATGCGGCAAATCCAAATACTCGACAGCCTATATATCCAGCGTCTCCAGTGTCGTCCTCATCATCCCTGACACCTGAAAACGGTAATCAACAGACAGGACGCCGTCGCGCTGCGTCTTTGTCCGCCAACGATCCTGCCGTTGTAACGACAGATAGGATTCGCCCTGATTGGGCCCAGAAGCTGGCCAATGCGCGAGCACATGCTGCAAGACGGTCTGCAGCCGCAACAGCGCTGCACACCGCCGCATATCTGATGAACTCACCGTCAAACGGCAGTGAGTCGAGGAATTTACTTGGCAGAAGAGGCGTCTTGAGGAGAACCGACGATGGAGGCGCGGGCACTCGTACAGGTTCGCCCGCCCTACAAGCTTTCGCATTCCTGACGGAACGGCAGCGCTCGAATAGGCAGGATAGTGATTCTGCAGAAGATGCACCTAGTATGTTGGCACCGCCTCGCGATAGTTCTAGGCGGAGTCGGATCGATGATCTCGAGGAGATGATGATGATGGAAGCAATCCGGATGAGCTTAGCTAGCGAGGAGGAAAGACGCAAGAGAGCAGAAAAGGAGGCTAAGAAGGAAGCGAAACGGAGGGAAAAGGAAGCAAAGAAAGCGGAGAAATCGGCCCGGAAGAATGGTGGTGACAGCAACAGTGGTAGCAGTCTTGCGCTGAATGCGCGACCTACCAGCTCCTCAGGAAGGGCAGAAAGTAGCTCTTCTTCTTCCATTGTAACTGGAGATGAGATGTCTTCTCCGGGAAAGGGAAAAGGTGTCGACCGTGTATCACCTGCCATTGCAGAGACTGCCTCTGCAGATTCTGATTCTTTGCACTCAGGCATCGTTACTGCGGCACCTCAGCTGTCAATTACAAAAACAGACCTTGACCAGTCCTCTTCGGCCTACCAACCTTCACCTACCGACCCCCCAAAGCGTTCTCACTTGCGACATGTGTCAAGTGCGTCATCCTCATCTGCGTCTCTTGTCGAATCCACCTCCGGTGAGCATATAGGAACGGGCGGTCCTGCCGCTGGCAATCCGTCTCTCGAACCCATGTTCAACTTCCGCAGCTTGGCTGCTGTTATTGGAGATGAGGATAAACACAATACGAGTGCGGAACACGTTGAGAATACTGTTTCGGAACAGCATGCAGAGAGTTCTACCTCGCATGTTCCTACAGAGTCGGATTCACATAACGTGAATTCTTCGGAGTCTGACAAGGTCGAAATTCAATCTACCACAGTCCCACATGACGGCGGAGATAACTTTGCATCCAAGGAACTCGAGGCAAATTCCGTAGAGATTACGGGTACCAATGGAAATACCGAAGCGGCAAGCTGAGCGGCGATCACGAACATACTCCCCTCATGCTAGCCATTACATACCACATCCACATCATCTGTTTTACTTTTCTTTTTGTTACGAGGAATTATTTTCATTGGACTTAGGGTGGTTAGCTATGGGATGAAGTCGGGGGGGGGCGGCCGGGCGCATGTAGCATCGAGTTTGATCACGTTTCCTTTTTCTTTCAGTCTTCCTTTACGCTCGTTTTCCATAGCATTTTACATCATGGGGTGTATCCGGAAACAGGTCGTCCAAAGGACGGTGGGCGTCTGTGGCTTTTGTATAGACCGTTCCGAAGGAGGGATAGATGTCAGTTTTTTTCCCCCATCCATCATCACGAGGCATTCGCTCGTTCTTCTGTGGCATACCATTCTTACATAGGAGCAATGCTTTGGAATCTGTCTTGTCATCATTCTCATTCTTGTCTCCATGTTCGATAGCGGTAGTGGTAGCCACGCCATCAGGAATATCAACAGAAATGAAAAGTACGACGTATACTTGAACTTGGTACCAAAAAACATTTTCCAATATAGCGTTGTATGCCTTTCCGTGCATATTTGATATAGTTAAAGATCACCACCATAAATAGCTAGTCTGGTTCCCCGCTCTCCCCAGGGCCAAATCCTCCACTGTCCACATAACGTGTTTGCACTGCCGCTCTGTCGGGAGCAGGAATTGATAAACAGCGACCCTGTGTCTCTCACACACCCATTTTCCATGTTTTGAACAAGAACTAAAGATCGGAGTGGCTTCCCGATCTTCGGAACTTGCCCCTTCCGACGAGACAGAATCGTTAATTGCAGGAGGGCACGAAGGAGAAACAGACGTGACAGATGAAGAATGAGAATTACACTTGTCAGTACCCATTCTCGCTCTGCGTGGACAACCATTCTCTTCGATCTCAATCACCTTCTCCACGACATTCGCGCCCGCCATGCTTTCGCAGATCCCTTCACGGCGGGGATACAGTTGTAGTAATCGTAGTGCTTGACGACGAAGTCTCGGTTGGCGACAACGTATCCCGATCCAGTAGAGGGGTTCAGTGGTCATGGCTGCGAGATTAAAGCTTGGATGGCGTTCTTCCAATGGGTGGAATACATCTACGGGGTTGTCTTGCTGCCTGAGTACTCTCACCGTGAGGTTAAGTAGTTTTCGATATATAGGTGTTAAATTGTCATGAGCGCGTTCGCCCTGTGTGGTGTCCCAGGCTAGAATGGCGGTAGCGAATCCTCGTCGAAGGCGAAGTAGGTTTAATGCATTCTCATCAGATTCGGTAGCAGGTAATCCTTTTGTTGATAGAAGGGCTGATAATTCCCTGTCCCATATCTGGAGTTGGTGGATGATGGCTTCTTTCTCCTCAAGAGCGTGAGGTGACAACACCGGAAGACAGTATTCCTCGTTAAGGAAAATTCGCATCCCTCGATTGAATATTAGTTCCAAATCGACATAGGCTTCCAGGAGAGTCTGATAAGGTACGTCAGTGGCAAGCGGAACGAACGAGGCCTCCGTCCACTGAAGAATGGCTTCTTGACCTGCCAAATACGGTCGGATCTGGGTATCAAGACGAACAAACATCAGCAACAACATGTCCATTGCAACATTGTTTCCTGCATTATGTGAACCCCGACTGTTGAGCTTCCATTGATGAAGCATCTTTAGGCCGTTATTGATAAGTATAAAGGCTTGCAGCTGCTTACCCTGTAGGGCAGAGAGACAGGAGAATAAAATGCATGTCGTCAAAATGACCTGTTGCTCGAGGAAACTGTTCTCTCCTCGAGAAAGTAACTTTGATACAGCGCTGATGGATTTGTTGAACTGTTTAAGAGAAAATTGCATATCAAGGTCCGTGCAATTGCGTGGGATAGAGTATGATGTGGTATCGGTTAAATAGCCATGATGCGTGCTGCCAAACGCAGCGATGGCGTGAAATAGGGCTGGATGATGGTGAGAGAGTTGCAGAATCTCGTACGACCAGAATCCATAATCGAAGAAACAGGCTAGACTGGAAATAGTGACAGATCGGAAGAAGTGGAAATGTGGATTCTCAGCTTCATCGCCAGGGAGGGTGTCCCATGCAGACGGCATTGATGAGATACCAAACTCTACTTCTGCACCGGTGCAAAAAATAGATGCTTGCGAACTTTGCATACTTCGAGTTTTAGCAGTAATTCTAGGGTCTACATCCCTATAGCCATCACATCGACGTCCAGTAGAGACGCATCGTTGGCAACTATCTGAATTAATACATCACAGCCGAATTACACCAAATTGTTACTTACTTTGGTCTGGCCTCGTCACATTTGATTCGACGAGTTCTATTAAAATGAATTGGTTTCACTTCGCGGATGTCGTACTGGTGAGCTGAGTCTTACTTGCAAGTCAGGCATCCAGTTCGGACCTTAGGAGCCCATTGCTTTCGACGATATGCATCATTTCTATGCCGATGGACAGAGCTAGCACCTGCACTCCGGCCCATAATTTGGGTTTCGGGAAATTAGAGACCAAAGACCTGGGAGATCGGCGTAAATTTATCGCCTCGGAGTATTAGGGGTACTGCGTACGGCTTAGTTCACGGCCAGCGGCAGCTTGCATGGTAAGCTTCTTGGGGCTTACTAGGTCACACAAGTGATATATGCTCGACTGCATCCATCAGAATCAAAGAACCGAGTCCAAACTCAGAAGAACTTGTAACACAAAGAAACTGCGTGTGTAACATGTTGTTAAGATTAGAACTTGTATAGTTGTCGATGACAGCTGAAGCGGGGTGCTTCTTGTCAGCTGAATCAGCCGTTCAGCCGAAGCCCGTCTTGTGATTTGTCTGTTCATTTATATTTCTCCACATTCCTGTAGACCCACAAGAGACTGGTTTAAGTTATGTCTAGATAAATAGTAAATTACTTTATTGGTTGGATAACTTAAAAATATTAATATTGCTTTTAAAAATACAACCCCTTTACACGTACTCCTAGGAGGAAATTCGTATTGGCCGCATCGTATTTAACTTCTCGAGGTATAAGAATCTTACATACAAGAGAACACTTCATTTTATTTTAAGCTTCCTAATTCTTCCATTCTTAGACTTCACACAGTACTCTGTAGTACAGTATTCTTCATTTGTATTCACAAAGAAAGACGCGCAATCGGTTCGGCAAGATCCTCTTTTACACCCGTACGATCTAGTCCTCATGCTATTCCCAGCACTCCTTAACCAGGACACCTTAATCAAAAAACCTCGTTGTTGCAGGTCGGGAATAACCAGTAGGCACCATGCGTCTGATCATTGTGGTACCAGGAACAGGGCGAAAGTGTTGAATCGGGTTAGAGGGCTGAGTCCAGTTTGGGCGACAGAAGTCATTACAGTCATGCTGACTGAAGAATGAGCTGATGCCGTTGGGACCAAGATCAGTGACGCCGTACTCGAGATTCTGGGATAGAATGACAGGGTCAGAGAGGACGACCTCGTGCTGGTAAATGCCACCTTGGAGGTCGCACAAAACATAATTTCCTCCTGAGACATGATAGCTAAAGTGGCTAAGGGCTTGCATGACTTCTCCCCATGCCATAGAATCATCGTTCCACCCAGTATTGCTGTTAAACTTTTGGTAGTTTTGGATAAAAGGCTCGCATAGATGGTTCTGGCCTGACCACTCGTCATGAGTTTCATCGTCGAAGATCCACACCCCGGGTACGTTGATTTTAATGACTTTATTGATGATATTTAACTGATTGAACCGGTTGACAATCTCCAAGGCCTTGTCGACTGCCTTGATATCGAGAGTAAAATAATCATTTGAGAAGACTGCACCGGTCTTGAACCACTTCACAACACATGCTTGGCCCTTGCGGGGACCTGAAGTGTAGTTCCCTTTAGCCACCCAGCGAAAAGCACCTTGAGCAAAGGGGTTTTCCAGGGCAGAATATGGAATGGAACATCGGCCAGATTGGTTATATCTGCCGCTGTCAGACTGTATTGTGGATAGGGCATCGAGGTTGTACCCATGAACACAGCCCCCACATCGTGACACGCAAGAACCCTTGGAGAACTGGCTGACCATGTATGATGACTGGGGGAGTTCGCGGCCACAATCGGCACATATACAATTCATGGTTGAGCTTAGTTGCAAGAATTATACGTAAGTTGTAGAAGTGCTGACAATCCGTGAAGTAGTGTTGTTAGCAAGGAGACTACAGATCACAGACTGGTGGGGTCGAAGTGGCTGCAACGCGATTAAGACCTCTCGGAGCTTGCCTACAGGCAGGCCTCCTGTCGGATTTCTCCACGTCTTCTAGCTCCACCCACAGAGATAAATAGATTGGGCTAGTTGCTAGATAATTCAAGCTCAGCGAGCTTCGTTCCAATAAGATCTATTTAGGAATAAAATATCTACTCAGCAGCTGGGGACCACTTAGCGCCTGTTCTTTTATCTGTTTTCTTATATTCCGTTTGTAGCAAGCTAGATTATCTGGAGCTATGGACTGGTTGATAGAAGCGGTTTCCGTCTGGCTGGAGTATTTTAAACATTGTGTCTGTTCTTAATAAATTTTTCAGTAGTTCTAGGATCCGGAACAGGGTGGTGTATACAATTTAATTCCCGTACGCAGCACAGAGAAGGAACCATACCAGATGTGGTGCAGCTAAAGACTAAATTCCAGTACCTTCCACTACCAGTAGCGTCAAGATTCTGAACTTTCGCCACAATCCTGGCTTTGCGGACTGATTCATTCCTCCGTGCTTCTCCCAGACACGAAATAGCCCGTTTCCATCCGATGATCCTCAATGAAGCGCGTATATTTGTTCGAATTGTTTTGAGGCCCTGTCATTCTCTGCCGAACAACTACATTGCTACTCATTTGAGCAACTGTTAATGTAGCCTTCAGCTCTCTTCGACTGCCGCTAAGCAATAGGGTGGTTCACGACAACCAGGTTAATTAGATTGCCACGAAATTGCCGACACCATTATAGATTTCAGGGTCATATGGGTGTGTTTCTAAGTGAGAGTCGTGATTTCCTTAGTACGTAACGTATCGTGAGAGGCGCCTGAAATTAGCAGAAAGTGGAGGGGATCCGCAATCACCAGGATTGGCGCCTCCGTGATGCGCCTAAAGTTATCCTTATCAACCTCCAACGCTCCGACTAGGGCTTGAACTATTTATTTGATAACTGACAGGATACAGGGATAATAGGCGGTGTAAGATGCTAAATGGAACGTGTTTGTATTACATCCAACATCCTTTCGAGACAGATTACTTAGCAGATAGAATATTGGCGCCAAAATTAGGTGCAAGGCTCCCTCTAGGGCGCAGAATACTTCGTCAATGTAGGCGCACTAGCTCAAAGCCATTATGTACTCCTTAATGGTCCGTATGCATCACAGAATGTTGAAAAGCATTCTTGTAGCTGATTCTACCTGGAACCAAAGCAGCAATTCCAGAAACTCAAATAGCTTGGAACTCAAACGACGGTAAATTGCGGGCAATGAGTTCTTCAGCGTACTTTGGTACCAATAGATCAGAAAATTTGACAATCTGGACTGTCACTAGTCTAGAGGGTATTGTTAAACGGAACAAGAGCTACCGATGTAGAACTCCAGAATGGAAAACAGGGTAAGTGAATCGCCAGAATAGTAGTGGATTAAGTCCAGTTAACATATGTTGAACGAGTCCTTGCTATGAATGAAGCCATTTTGAGTACTGGAGCAGTGAACACTCCACATATTCTACTACTTTCTGGTGTAGGGCCACACTCGATTCTCGAATCAGCTGGTATTAAGGTCAAAGTGGATGTATCAGGTATTGGACAGAATCTAGGCGACACAGCGCTCTGTCTATTGCAGTTCTGGTTGAGAAAAATATTACTCCTGGAGCCAATGGCGTTAAGCCCGGATACGAATCACCAGTACTTGGCTGGTTGAAACTTGAAACAGATAAATTGCGTGAAGAACGCAAGCAATTACCCGCCGGTATCCAGGAATACATCTCCAAGCCAGATTTCCCAATTTACGAATTCGTTCTGGTGAGTGTCCAACCCTTTTTTTTTTTGTTATACAGCGTACTTATTCTATAAAGAGCATCCGGCAAAGTCAGGCTTCCAGCAACAGTAACAATGTCACTTCAGTAGCTACAATTGCAAACATGGATTCGCAGTCCAAGGGCACCGTATACATTCAATCAACAGATCCAAGCTAGCCCCCAATAATCAATTCTAAGCTTCTTTCACATCTGTACGACCGACGCATGATGGTTGAGCCCGTCCAAGAGGTGGTTAAATAGCTTGAAGACAAGAATCTGAAACCTTTTGTCCGACAGGTACTTTCGGGCCCTAAAATCCTCTCGGACGATGATATCAAGGTGGCGTGATCTAAATCAAGACTTTCCGATCTAGGCTAACAAAAGACAGGATTTTGTGCGTGAGAAGACATTTGCAATGTGGCATGAAAATGGAACGGTAAAAGTTGGTCGGTCAGGAGATAGTATGACCTGTGTCAACTCGGATTTCAAAGTCAGCGGCATCCAGGGACTACGCGAAGTGGATCTTAGTGTTTGTCCATTCACACCAAGAAAGGCTTTACAATACGGCTTGTGCCCAGGTTCCTACTAATGCAACATACATGCCTACTTGATTGGATAGATCGTAGCAAATAAGCTGAATGCAGAATAAACGGGCCGTGTACATGGTGGTGTTTAGTTCTATGTACGATTATATAATTAAACGGGATGTCGGATGTATGACTGAGACAAGGCCTTTGTTCAGCTTGGTTCTCCTCCCACTTGTTCTTTTCTTTAGTCGTCAATGGCTTCTCTTGTTCTTCTCCAATCAATTCGACACAACAGACTATCTCTTATTATACGTGAAATACAGGCCAATGGACTATTTATGCCAGTCAATTTTGCAATATTAGCCTTTGCAAACTCCCAGGTATCCATTAGAAT
Source organism: Paecilomyces dactylethromorphus (assembly GCA_029606265.1). NCBI lineage: Eukaryota > Fungi > Ascomycota > Eurotiomycetes > Eurotiales > Thermoascaceae > Paecilomyces > Paecilomyces dactylethromorphus. The sequence continues at coordinate 1,371,202 of JAPVCE010000027.1, forward strand.
CCCCTTCGTAGCACCCCACCCGTGGGGCTGTGAATAAGTTCCACTAACAACGTGGAAATTCTCACAGGCTGTAAAGATCTAGTTATGAGAAAAGGACCTGGAATATCTGTTTCCACAGTGTAGATCCTGCATGGTGATGTGGAGTCAGCAACCAAGACAAGGGTACTTCCGGCTAGACAAGGTGATGGAGGTTCTTTGTTTGCTATTGTTGCCTGGCAAAAAAAAGAGTATCTCCCAGTTCACATTTATATCTGACCATCCTTTAGAAAACCCTAACTCTCTCATCTCATCTCTTCTATTCCATTACATCCTGCACTTCTTATTCCAGGGACTCATTGTAACCCTAAACATCTGCTCTTCAATTACCCCAACTTCAAGATGCAAGAGTTACCGGGAGATTCAGCCAGCCCACCACCAAGAGATGAAGCTAACCCCTTCATCGTGACCTATTCTGCTGGCGATCGGGAGTCAGTGCGTGAGGCAGCCCGTCTCGGACAGTTTGATGACCTCCGATCGGTAGCGTATAACAAGAAGTGGATTATCAATCTGAGTTATTGTTCTACTGGAGATTCTGTCGATTCCTTTGAGCCAACTTTACACAATCTCTGGCATGTCTATTACCAAGGTGGCAGATATATCTCCCACAAAAACACTGAGCACGATAGATTAGTGCTTGACGTCCTCCGAACCCGGGGACTGGGGCCCTTGTCAAGACCATCACCGAATGGTCGTGGCATTGACATTGCCAGGACACCCGCTGGCGTTCTTTGGAACGACCTACCCTTCCTCGTCACAGACATGACGGACTACTGGGTCAACGACTGTGCGACGATGGAGGCCAGCCAGCGCCTCAACTTCGCGTCCTTCCTCGCCAAGCTCGCATCGACACGTATCGACAAGGACAGGCTTTGCCAGATTACTCTGCTGCTTTTCCGCGATACTTTTGAGAGCATACGACCCCTCGGCAGTTCCAGTGAGCCTGACGACGCGAGGCCTGACCGAACGATGCATGATCTTTCCATTGCTGCTTTGCTCCCAGCTACATGTACTTGGATCGATCAAGCTGGACACAATATTATAATGCTGTCGGATATATCATGGAATGATTGCCCCAGTAGTATTGGGATGTGTGGCGAGACTTTCGTCGAGTCGGAGCTAGGTCAACGAGTGCCTGGTGGATTCAGTCCCTGGAGATGGATGTATTGGCTGAAGCAACTGCATGAAATCGCCGATGAAGCAGCAAAAGCTGGCGAGGCAATCCTTGCAGAACATGCTAAAAGGGCTATCGAGATTATGTTAGGCCATGTTGAGGAGAGGAACTCGAAAGTTCTCAGAGTATACAAGGCTGCAGGCGAAAACCTGCATCAAGATAAGGACCTTTTAGGTCTTAAAAAATTTCTCAAGGAAGACCAGAGCTCCAAGGGCTCAGAATGAGATTTCCATTCAGGCCATCTCTATGCTAGCACAAGGCTTGATGCCTAATCTTTTTCCTATTTCTGTTGTCATCTTAGTAGCACCCAGTGCCGTTAGCTCTTCATATCAAATTATAACGTGTCATGTATTTATTCTTGAGAGCATTAGGCTTATTCAGCATTCCTTATCTACCCTCCCTTAAATCCAATTGAAACTTTCACAAAAGGTTATAGTTATGTATCCCATAACCTTGGGTATTAGAGCTACAACAGGAGAAGAGACGATGCGGGTATTGGATAGATCAAGGCTACATACCATGAATGAGGTTGGTACAACAGAGAGGAAGAAATGATCTCTTTAGGCATTTCAGGTGTTAGTGCTTCAGGGAATAAGTTAGGCGAGATACATCACGACACAGCAAGCTTGCATTCATCCATAATATCTCAAAATTAATTCACAGTAGACATGTTGAATGCCATACCCATGCTTCTTACAGCAAACGAATGACTACACAATCGTAAACACTTCATACATGAGTCCAAAACCTGACTTCCTCCACAAGTTGCTGACAATCAATTTAGATTCAGCGAAATAACACATCTGAGACTGTCTCTAGTTGCAGTGGCAATCCCGACTATAGCTATCAAAATAGCAACTCGCATCATCATGAGAACACTTGAGAAATTAGCAATGGGCCTAGAACTATGTCAGGGGCTTACCATTTTGAAATGGCAATGACAGAAAGCAGTTGCGCCACTTTGCGCTTTGTATCTGCATGAATTGTCCTTCTTGGAACATTTCTGAGGGTGGATAGAAAAAGTTAACAGATTTATCTTAAATTCAATGATCTTTCAATACTCACTCCGTCATAGCGAATCTCAACACTGTCTTCACTCCTTACATCCAGATCATTTGATGTAAGAGCATCAGAGTCGACCGGGCTAGCTACCACTCCCATAGCCGTGAAGAGGACAAACCCCAAGGAAGCAAGAGAAGCGACCTTCATGATGGAGAACTGGAGTTTTGATACCGTAGAACGAGAAGGTAGAATGTTTTTGAAGAAAGATCTGTTTAGTAAATTCTTCAAGAGGTTGGGCGAAAGATCGTATTGTATAAATAATATTCTTCTTCAGGGTAAGAATTGTCAAGGTAGGACAAAATGTAAAGGTCTACAAATTCGTAGAGGCCAGATATCTGGTCAGACAATTGATCAAAGTATGTAGTAACTTGTCGATCAAACTGGGATGTTAAAAATTTTCCATATATGACAATGCCTATTTCGCCTAGATGCATTGGTCTTCTTGCATGAACGTTGGCCGTCTAATCAACCAGCTGATTCCAACTGTCAGGATTAATCATATTCACCTGATAATCGGCCAACACGTCAAATGTCTAGCGTCCTAGCCCGTGGATTCTTGAACCAAAGTTTCGTTGTGGTGTAGTATACCAATCAAAAGCTGTCCTTAATCCCAATTGTTCGAGTATGTGTTCAGCTGAAATCTTTTATAGGATTAGTTATTGCTGCGTTGTATTACCACAGTGGATGTCCTGACATACATCCTATTGGAATTGAGCGAAACATGGATCCTTCAAGTAAGCTGATCCTGATGCTACCTTTTCGAATGTGATCCGAGAGTTTGATATTGAGTTTTAAGAATGCGAGATTTTTCATCTCAAAGCTGCCCTCTACTAACCCCTACTGGTTCCATCCAGCAATCTCGCTAATATGTGGGTGTGATCCATAGATGTAGAGGTCAGATGGCTGTATTTTTCCCAAGGTATTTTCTAAAATTTTGAAATTATTTAGACCTACCTTATCTCTTGCTTCTTAATCTAGCAAAAATATTATTAACATCTTGTAGATTCCCCCTATCCAGTAATAAGATTGCTAGAGGGGAACTAGTAGTACATACTCTCCTGCTAGATTTTGTTAAGAGTATTCAATGGCTCGCTGTTCAAGTAATCATGCTGCCTATATCTATTAATATTGCATTTTACGTGACCTTCAATAATTTAGATGCTTCGAGTCTTGTATTATTACCAAAGCAGATGACAATGCAGGATACCAGCAGGAAAACGCATCGGGTCAAAAGACCCTGAGAATATCCATGTAATACCCACTGCGGGGAACCTAGGAAACAATGAATAACAAGACGAAAATTTTTCTTGGTCAGGTGCATTTACTATAATTGGAAAGTCCCCGGAGCTAAAACATGCAGGTCTAGTCATAGAGCGTTCAGGAAAGCTTGATCTGGGGTTCTCGACTAGTATTGATAACCTTGCAACGGCACAATAGGGAAAGGCCACATAAAGTGTAACCGGAAGAAGAATAAATGAACTGCCTACCGAACCGGGGTGGTGGGAGATAAGAAAAGCAAACACCAAATACCCAATGTGATTGGCCGGGACAGAGAATATAAGCATCCGCATGATCGACACAGATCATCGCTCACATCAGAAATTATTCAAATAGATTAGTGTAAATTAAGACACGGCAACATATCCTCCTCCAATACAACTTTGAGCCCGCCCAGATCATCCCAATTAATCCACCTCTGGTTTTAGTTCCAGCTGATAGAGGCGACCCCATATGTGATAATCCAATGTAACATATGAGGACCCATAGAGGGCCCTTCCTAAAATATTATATCATAATCGTACGATAGTAATGCTATGCATATCTTAGGACGCGTGAATATCTTGTTGGTTAAATGATCCATTGCTTTCGTACGGCTGTTTTCGCTTTGGGTAATTCATCCGTCAAACTACTGTTTTGGTCGGCTTCCTCGGTCATTACTGTTGCAAAATAAGAGTTGAATCAACAAGGTTTTATTATAATTCAGCTTGTTCGGCTCTTATTTAGTTAACAATTATAACTGAATAGAAGATGTCAAATATGTTTACATAAAAATATGCCTATCCTGTCTGCATCTTTCACATCAATAAATTAAGCGACTTCTTCTAATTTACAGCCGATATAAATTCTAGCCGGTATCTGCTGTTTTAGCCGTTTAGCCAAAAAAAAAAAGATCATAGTGCTGAAGAACAAACATAGCACGTAACCAATAGAGAAGCTAAAGGATCCACAAAAAATCTCTCTATGATAGTGTTAACTGGAATCTATTTTCCCAGGAAAAAATCCTCCTACTTATTTGGATGTCTACACGTTATATTGCCTCCTGCCATATACTACTTAATTTTCATCTCTATTTATCTATATTGATCTTCTAAAATCTCCTTTTACAGCACCATCACTCCATTACCAGGACCGTGATAGACGGTATGGAGACTAGATTGTCGAGGACATCTTACCTGGAAGCGTCGCTATAGTACTCTTGACGCTATCCTCCCTCCCCTAAATAAGGCTCGCCCGCAACTATTCTTCAGTAGCGCTGGTATATCGAATTACTAGTAATCTTGGGGAATTGTAATTCCGCACTAAATTTCCTAGTAAAAAGCCCTTGACCGCAAGGCCTCTAAAATTTATCAAACGTGACAAAAAAAGTTCTGTTTTTTTTTTTTTTTTTTTTTTTTTTTTTTTTTTAAAA